>CM032644.1:16707049-16959860 GCA_019097785.1 Fraxinus excelsior
AACACACCTACAATTTATTTGTTTGGAGTCGTCTGTGTTGGGTGGTATTGTCATTTCGAGATCCAAATAATAGCAGAGAGACAGTGACTTCATACATAATGTCTGAAATTTACAATGTTGTAGATGATGTAAACAACCTGCCATTTGTTATATGTTTGGCAAGTGAAAAGCAACATTTGATTATATGACAAACTTGCATGAGATTTCTACGTTATATATTTGGCAATTTTCCTTCTTTGGTAGATCAGAGCCCAACCTTGCGTCTATTTAAAAATTGACTTTCTAACCAACCAATAATAATTACATGATTTTGTGCATTATATAAAATGGTTGGACATAAAAAAATATTGGTTTTTAGGGTATGTTTCATACGTTGAATTGGACAAAACTAAAAATGATCAAGCAACAAAAGTAATTTTGTATTTTCAATAAATTTGAGGTTCGCTCTATGAATTGTATTTGGACGCTCATGTGATTCATCACTACATCTATTGAAGGATCGAACGTAATAAAATCATTTTCAACTCTCTTCAAGTCTATTAGAATTCAATTGCTCTCGTGGAAGGAAGCTACTTTATACCTATGCAAGATATGTTTCAACATCTTCAACCGTTTATTTATTCTCAATGTTCGCCCACTTAATTCTCGTTTTATATTTTACTTAATCGCGAATTATCGCAAATCTTTCTTTACATTCTTATTTGTCCATGTTAGTCTTATGCATATTTTGCAATTAATGGCATGATTATCATAAAAGCATAGTTGGTCTATCTAATGATACGTAGAACGTCTTTTCTATCATTTTCTTGGTACTTTATTATAGACATCCTACTTACATACCGATCTTTGTGGCGCTTCTTTATATCATCTAATCAACTATATTCATGTAGATTACTCTCTTTTCAAGAGCTCGACTCCTTTGTTCTAAGTGATAGTCAAATTTAAATACTTAAAACAATGAAGTACAGTGTGCTAACTATAGCTATCTTATTCTTAACATGCCTAAAATGCACTTGTTTTAACTAAACAAAAATGGTTTCCTCCAAGTTTCTAAACCAAAAATGATTTTAAATAATGGTTTATCTACGAAAATATTTAAATTACTTACTTTTTTTGATAATTTAAGTAAAAAAATTACTATATAATGTTTTACTACAAACATATGTAAATAACTTATTTTTTTCGATAATTTTAAGTAAAAAAGGTTATCATATTTTGAAAATTTATAAAGTGGAAATTACATGAAAACAAAAATTTTAAGTTATCATTTCAAAAATCAGATAATTCAATATTAATTATAAAATTAAATATCAAACCCATTTCATTTTTTCTTTCTTCTTTCTCTTATTTTCCATTCGCTCTCTACTATTTCTTATTTCATTTTTTCTTTTTTCTTTCTCACTCTTTCCATTCTCTCTACTATTTCGTATACCCAATTTTTCTCTTTCACCAATCATTGTTCTTCTTTCACTCTCTTCTACCCATTTTTTCCTCCTCATCGATGAGTACAGACAAGGCTGGGAAACCAATTGTGCTGAACAGTCGCTATGAGTGGTGAACCCACGCTGAACAGTTGTGAGCAGCAAACTCGTCGCCATTCACTGTTGCAAGGCGCTTGTGTTCACCGCGCATAGTGTCTATCTGGTGTTGGTGTTCGCGATAGTGCTGATGGTGTGTTGATAGTGCTCTCCGTCGATTAGATCGGGCGAGATGGTGGTGATGTGTGGTTGTGATTATTGTTCTAGTAGTGGTGGTTTTGGTGATGTGGTAGTAATGATGTGTGGTTGTGGTTGGATCTAGTAAGGTTTGACAACACTAATGGTGTTGGTGGTTTCCAGTCATCGCGATGATGTCGTTGTGGCTATAGTCGACGAGATCCAATTTTGGATAGTGCATGGATGCTCTCAGTCGATTGGATCTGTTGAGGTGGTGGTGTTGTGTAGTTGTGGTGCTTGTTCTAGTGGCGGTGGTTTTGGTGATATTTGGTTGTGATTGGATTTGGTGATGTTGTAGTTCTAATGATTGTAGTGTGGTGGTGGTGCTACCGGAAGCGGTGGTGGTCACAAATTACTTGGTTGACATTGACTAATAAATAATATGTAGCCAATGAAATAGATAATTCGTGATTGAAAAATTTGTTGAGTTACGACCAAAAAATTGATCATTCGTGACTATTAATAAATAATTTGTAACCAATTAATTTGATATTTTGTGATCATAAAATAAGTCGTGACTTGTAAAAATTGTGATTTGTGACTATGGTGGTGGTTTTGCATTGGTATGGTGTGTGGTGGTGTTATCATTGCTGTAGTGGGGGGTTTTTGTGCAATCTGGTGGTGGTAATGGTGATGGTGGTTGTCACGGTGATGTTGGTGATCGTAGGTGGGATGAGACGGGGTGGGGTGGGGGTGTTTGTGACCAATTATTTAGTTGATTGTAATCGATAATTGTTTAATTCGTGACAAATAAATAATATGTGATCTAAAAATTGTGATTGTGACTCACAATTTATTAAGTGTGACTTAAATATTAATTATGAGCAATTAATTTGATAATTTGCAATGAATAAATGAGCGGTGAATAATAAAAATTTTGATTTTCTGATCAATTAAATTGTGGTTAATAATTTGATAATTTGTGACAGAAAATTAATTTGTGACTAACCAATTAGATATTTTGTAGCCTTAAAATAAGTTGTGACTTGTAAAATTTGTGATTTATGACAAATGAATAATATATGACATATTAATTTAATAAATTTGTGATCAATGAATAAATTGCAACCTATAAATTTTTTTATTTATGATCGTAAAATAATTTGTGACCTTAATATATTAAATTAATCAAATATATATTTAATAAATTAGTTTATAAATAAAATTTTAAAAAACCTGATTTTTTGAAATTTTAAACTTTATTTTTTAATTTTGAAATGTATCATTCTTAATTTTTTATATATGAATTTTCCCAATTATAAATCGTGTCTATAAGTCATAGAAGGTGTTTTGTGTGGATTAGAATCAGATTTTTAGTGAATTGTGATGGAGATTTTTGAAATATGTGGTTAAAAAGATGTGGGGACCCATGAAAGATGTGATTGATATTGATTGTTTTAAAATCAGATTTTAATCTAGATCAAACCGTGTCCATTCCTTATTAGATTGTCAAGTTTGGATAATATACTAGTATATTGTCTTCGCATCTTCACAGCCAACAACGGTCGTTAAACTATTGTATAGTTGTTACTTTGACTATAGTCGTGGCTCATGCTCCTTTTGATAAAAATTCGATTTGAGAATTTTTTTTGGTACATTTTCCTTTACCAAGTCATCATCGGAGTAATTCTTACTTGCAAATAAATGACTTGCTCGTATCCAATTCTACTTCTGCTAATAAAAGAAATTATTTCAAAATTCACTATTTATTCATAAAGAGTAAATATCATAGAACATTCCTACATTTTAATGTCATTGTGCAAATGCGTCACTACCTTTCATTTTTTGACATTTTCACAATAGCTTACACCTTTTATTGAGCAAAATGTCATTATCCAATTTTTCAATAAAAGACGATTTTACCCTCATACTCAAATAAAAAAATATATGAATAACCAACTGCAACTATAGTTCTTATGTTTTTAAAAAATTACAAAGAAATCATAAATTCTCCACCACCACCACTTTCACAACCTACCAAACTGTCACTTAGAGATTTAGATTCACATAGCACCACATTTCGACTACCATGCCCACCGGACTCTACCACCACCAACCTCGTTTCACTCCCCCACCGTTATCGCACACATGAATTTGAAGATTAGAGCACTTAGGACCCACCAATTTTAGTCAGACGGCTCTCTCTGTGCATCGCGTCCGTAGAGAGTTTTGGATCAGAAAATTGAAACGATTAGGGGGGATAATTGGTTCAATTAGATTCATACTCATTGTCTTTTGTATTTGTTGATGGTTAGATCGATGTCAATTTGTTGATTTAGTGGTGTGGGATACATGAATGGAAGGAGAAGAGTTTGGCAAAATTGATGTCGTCGTTGTCGAATGTCTAGATTACAGTAGAATGATTTGAGGCAAGTTTGATTGATGTGAGACCATATATAGGCTTGTCGAGGTGAGGGGTAATCGTCGGTGGTGGTGCGCGACCGAGGGTAGCGTCAAAAGTGGGGTTGCCATGAAGGGTTATATACGACATTTGGTATTTTAGGGTGCAAATGTGGCTGTTTTCGATAGATTTTCTGATCAATAATGTGGGAGAAGATGTTGGGAAGAGTGAAGCGAGGCCAACGATGGTGGAGTTCGACGGACGTGGTGGCCAGAAGGTGGTGTTATGTGGACCTATAGGTGGTGGCTTGGTGTGGTTGTGAAAGTGGTGGTGGTGGAGAATTCATAACTTATCTGTAATATTTTGAAAAATTTAGGACTATGATTGCAATTGTTTTTTTTTTTATCATTTGAATAGGAGGGTAAAATCGTCATTTTATTGAAAAATGTTTGAAAATGACCTTTTGCTTGATGAAAAGTGGAAGGTATGCATGAAAATATCAAAAAATGAAAGATGAAGATGTTTTGCACGATAACTTAGGAACGTTTTATGTTATTTATCTTACTCCATAAGTAAACTTTTTAAGCTCAGCCAAACTTTTCTTATTGAGACACATGTTTTTCCACCACATTCCACCAGTGAACGCTTAAAGGCACGAATTTTATACCCTGCTGGCCTTCTCTCTCCCCCTAATTTCCTACATAGATCCTCCAAGAATTTATATCAAGAGACAAGAATTTTCCTCAGATTTCGTTTGCTTAGATTGTCCTAATTCACTACTGGTTCCACTTCATATCCATCTCTCGAGACTTTATAGTTACACCCGAACAAGTACAATGGATAAATAAATATTTCTTATTGGAACTATTTTCTTATTAAGTTTTTAGTTAATTCAAAACACAGAAACTGAGTTTTTATACTTCTAGTTCTGCAGTCCCTGTAGTCTAAGATTTTTGACCTTTTTCTATGCTAATATGTAGATTTTTTTTATTGGGTTTCTTTTAATTCTTTGATTGAATATCGTTATTGATTTTTATCCACCAAAATATAAGACGCCTATAAGAAATTAGCATTTGGGATTGGGGCTTTTATGTTAATTTTTTCCATCAAGGAAATATTTTTTGTATAATTTTCTGTAATTAAATTTAAATGAATCTGAGGGCGTTGTTTTGAATTTGAGATTTTGATTGTTGAGGAAGAAGTTTGCCATTCTTGGTGTTGGATGGTGAACTGTATAACCAATCAAGATTAATTATTATTATTATTATTATTTTCTTTCCTTTTTGGAAATTAAGTATGGATAATGTGATTGGAGGCAAATTTAAGCTGGGAAGAAAGATTGGAAGTGGATCTTTTGGAGAGCTTTATTTGGGTAATTCCCATTACCATTTTTAACTGTAAATTAATGGTTTCTTATGTTTCTTTTCCGTGGCGCGTTGAAATTATTTGTTGATTTCAATTTAAATCAGGAGTAAATATACAAACTGGAGAAGAAGTTGCTGTGAAGCTGGTAAGTGAAAGCTTTGCACTGGGCTCTAGATATATATATATATATTTTTTCTATCTAAAATGAGTTTTGTTTATTTCTGGATTATGGAGTCTTCTTATTGATCCTTTGAAAAAAAAAAATTCAACCTTTGGTTATGGTAACCAGAGAAAGAACAGTGGTTTTTTTTTTTTTTTTTAATTATTAAAATATCTAATGACATGTTGAATTTAGTCCATTTGCTGACCATGGTTCCATCAAATGGTAGATCAAATATGATTATTGTTTGTTTTATGCCTAATGGCAATTAATATTGTCATTTACAAGGTAAGTTGATTTGCAAGCATTTCATTTTTTACTAATAGAATGAGACCAATTACCTAAAGTCTCTAGTTTGAGCTATGGAGAAACTTCTTGCACAACCACTCTGTAGGCTTTACTTTAAATGATTTGTTTGATTTAACATTTCTCGTATTTTGTTCTCTTGGAGCAAACATATATTTTTTTTCCCAGGAATCTGCTAAAACTAAGCACCCTCAGCTTCACTATGAATCAAAGTTTTATATGCTTCTTCAGGGAGGAAGTGAGTTTACTAATTTCTGAATTCTCTTAGTTTGCTATTGTATGTACTGAAGACAAAACAAGTTTGTTAATGCTCTCATTTCTTGTATAAAGCTGGAATTCCCCACCTTAAATGGTTTGGAGTTGAAGGAGAGTACAATGCCATGGTTATTGATCTTCTTGGACCAAGTTTAGAAGATTTATTTAACTACTGCAATCGGAAATTTACATTAAAAACAGTTCTAATGCTGGCTGATCAGTTAGTAAGTATTCCACCATCATAGAAGATTAGTTTCATGGTTTTTGCAACTTCAATTTTACTCACTCCCTTCTATTTTACGAAGATTACTAGAGTTGAGTACATGCACTCTAGGGGTTTTCTTCACCGTGATATAAAGCCTGATAACTTCCTAGTGGGGTTGGGGCGCAAAGTGAGTCAGGTATATTTTCTTCTTTTCTGATTCAGGTGACAGTAAATACATGTGCTGTTTGTGCCTGCACATATTATTTAATTCGCTTATGATTTTGAACTTTACTCGCCTTGAGCATATTTTGCCAGTTGTCTTCTCTATTGCGTCGCTTATTACATTTGGTGTATTCTTTGAGCTGTAAAGAACATAATTATTATAGGACATCGTCTCTGGACTGTTGTCAAAACCTTGCAGAATCTGATGTGTAATGCATATGGCAATTGGAAAGAATGAGCTATATGCTCTTAGAGAGTACAGTGTTTGATGGGTACTTAGGCAAATGCATAAACAGTGAGATATATAGTTGTGCATGGATTTGTGGATTTTACAGGTCTGCAATGATGGCGAATTGGGACGTTGTCATTGGTCAGTTGTCTTACCATTCATGAAACCTCGCAGAGTCTCATGCTTAATGTATATTTGTGTAAGAATAAGATATATGCTCTAAGAGAGATTTGGATGCATGCTTAAACTTGTTGGTAAAGGGAAAAAAAGTTCACAATCTGGGATTGTAGCCAAGGATGGCTGATTTGGTGCTTATTTCGGCAGTTATTCATTTTCAAATTAAGCTGAAAGTAGAGATTATATCTATGCTTTGATATAATTTCAGAATGTATTTATGTAGGAAGTACCCAAAGTAGTAGTACCTATTGATTTGGTCTCCATACACATATACTTCACTATTGTTACTTATTTTTAGTAGGGGGTAGTCATTGGATTCTTTATCATATTCAGTTGGCACAACACGTGTTTTTTTATCTATTGGATTATACATAAGCCTGGAAATCATGCATAATGATATTTGAAATTGGTAACAAAACTTGAATTCTTTTATTGTTTTCTTTGTCCCCTCTATGCTCCAGGACATATTTCTGCAAGTTGGTTGTAGTTCATCCTCGTTGAGGTTTCCTGTTACTGAAAGAACAGTGGTCTGTTGGTTATTGTTTTCTCTTAGTCCTAAGTGGTTTCTGGTTTTTTTCTCACTGACCGATCACTTGTGGTGTAGAACTCTCTTTTGTGACACTGTAACTAATATGTCTACCTATCTTTACAGCGTTCTCAATACCTGAAAACTACATTAGACTTTGATAAGGCCCGGAACCTGAACCGTTTATAGAACTGAACTTAAATTTCTTTTTATTCCTTTTATTACCTTACTTTTTTTTTCCCACTTGATCCCTTCCCTAGACTTCAAATTTACCCAGAAGTATCCTTTTCTTTATCACTGATGAAATGTTTACTATTTCTGTTCACTTTCATAGCAATGGTAATGATTTAGTATTATTTCATGACGTGTTTTAAGTGTTTTTTTTTTTTCAAGAACAAATTTAATGAATCCGAAGTGCTTATATATTGATGTTGAACATGCACTTGAATTAAAATTTTCAACTTTCAGCTTTTTTAAACTGAACCTTCTATTCTTTTTTGAACAGGTATACATCATTGACTACGGGCTTGCAAAGAAATACAGGGATCTTCAAACTCATAAGCACATACCGTACCGGTATGCATATGATGAGCTATATTTTATACTATATAATGACTTTTTTAATCTTTTTCGATTATGGTTCCCAACTATGCCATTGGCCATTGCGGAGCACAGTAATAATCTTTCAATTGTAAGTTTGTTTTTCGAATTTGTCTGGCACCGGTCGTGCATCTATTGCTAATCATCACTCAGTATTCCCTTCAAACCTCAGTTTGTAGATGTTTTAAACTAATAGCACTTAGATTATTTTAATTCCTATAATCACTTTTGAATCTCCATTCACCTAGTTTGGTTGATATGAGCTTGTTATGTGGCAAATCTACATATTCTTAAGTTTACCAGTCACGGAGAAGGAGAAAAAGGGGGACGGATTGTGGGGCTGGGGTGAAGGTGTTAAGAGTATGTTGGAAAATGTTGCATTGCTGCAATTTTGGATTTGGACCTCTTTAGCTTCTTCCTTTATTAAAATACACAACTAAACTGTAGAACTAGACAAAAATTAATTTGACCTTCTCAATGGAGGATACCATTTTGGCAGAGTAGTGATTTCTTAATTTTATCCTTAGGGAACAGCTTGTATGCTTGGCTTAAGGTCCTGTGGTCTTTATTTGTATGAAGGGTATACCGTATACTCATCACCGCACTAACTCGAGCAGATGAAAGGTCCTGTTCTCTTAGTAGTGGGATTGGGCAAAGGTCACATTGGTTTTTCTGCCATTCACCAGACTCAAGAAAAACAAAAGTGTCACCTTCTGTCTCCAGCAAGCAGCAACTACTCCATTTATTGGGCTGGTTATTTTAGGGTTAGGGTTATGCTATGATGATCGGACTCGGGTACGGGTACAGGTATGTATCCAAGTGTCGGATATTTTGTTTTGTAAAATGTAAGATACGGGGACATGATTAAAAATAGTCCAAATTTTGGATACGAGTATGTGAGTACGTCTTTCAAACTTCAAAAAAACTAATATAAAGTAAATTTTTGTATATTGTTTGAATTTATTCAGAAGCAATTTTTTTTAAAAATTGAGCTCTTTTTAATTTAATTAGCGAGAATTGGAAAAGAGATGGTCGCTAGTCTTAAGGAATAAACTTGAGAAGAAATAGTAACCCAAGAAACTCTTTTTTCTTAACCCAGCTAATTGGGTTGTTGGAGAAATGGGCCAAGAAATAGTAAGCCTAAGAAACTCTTTTATATTAACCCAGTTAGGCAGGCTATGAAATCGTTCCTGTGCATCACAGGGGTTATGGTTCTGGATGTGGGCCGGGTTGGGTAATATTAAGTTTGGGTAGTGAATTGGTATGGGCTGTTTGTATTTTTTGGACAATGGGCCGTTTCTGTGTGTATTGATGTGTATATGGGCTACTTTTGGGTTGCATGAACAAAAATTTGGGTTGTATGTGTGATGGGTGGGTAATGTGGGTTATGAATACTGTAATGTGCAGATTGTGTTCGTGGGTATGTTAGTGGGGTAGGCCTGAATATGTAATGGTATATGGGTTGCCATTATGTTGCTTCTTGGTGCAGTTCTCTGCCCAATATTACAACCCAAATATGCCCTATATATATATAAACAATAAACAATAATTTACTAAAGAGTAAAGATGAACAAACTGCTGTATCTCTCTCTTTTTTATCTAGATATTTTTTTTATTTTTTTTTATTTTGAAACTACGAAGAACAAATGCTAAAAAATTGGAAGGAAAAAAAAAACTGCTACTGCTGTGGAGATGAACTTTCTTATGTTTTGTGATGTTTATGGTTTGGCGGTATAAAGGTGGTTATAGGGCTTGGATGGGTGGTGGACGACGACGGTCTGTATATGGATTGGATGAAAACGATTAGCAGATTTGAGGTGTAGGTCAAAGAAAACAAATTGCTCTGATACCAAATTGACGTAGCAGTGTATAGTTTGTTAACAGTCAAAACAAGGAATAGAAAGAAAGTGGTGCTAAGAAGATAAGAATCAAGGGCAAAGAGAAATCAATCTTTATTCATATAATCAGGTTGTGAATTACAATGAATAAGTCTATCTATTGAGCAAATAAACTGTTGAATATTTGGAAGTCAAAGTTAGGGAATTTATTTTTAGGAAAGTATTTTAGGAATAAAAGGAGAGATTGATTGTGATCTTCTCCTATGATTTTGTTTCCTAATTTTTAGGAAAGAATTAAGCTAGTTAGTTATTTCCTTTATTAGACATTGTTTTGTATATATATATGCAGATGTAGTATTGATTTAATTAGAAGAAAAAATTCAGAAAATCTTCATGGTATCAGAGCCATCTCTCTGAACCCTAATCCCTGCAGGCCGCCTCTTTCTGGCCATCATTCTTTCCTGCCATCTCTTCCTGGCATCGTTCTCTCTCGGCCTTCTTCTTCTCTATTTCCAACAACCTTATTCAAGCATGACAAAATACGGAATGGCCTCATCACAAACATCCAACATCACGGCACCAGAATCAGGAGGCAGTTCAGAAATTCCAAACCTTGGTGGCAGTGATTCTTCTCCTATTCTCATCACAGGACACAAATTAAATGGCCATAATTATTTGCAATGGTCACAATCTGTGTTGCTGTTCATTTGTGGTAAGGGAAAGGATGAGTATCTCACGGGAGGAACAACCATGCCAGAGACTACAGATCTGGGTTTCAGAAAGTGGAAGATTGAAAATAGTATGATCATGTCATGGCTTATCAATTCCATGAACAATGACATAGGTGAAAATTTCTTACTGTTTGGGACTGCAAAAGAAATATGGGATGCAGCCAAAGAGACTTACTCCAGTTCTGAAAATACTTCAGAACTGTTTCAGGTTGAATCAGTACTTCATGACTTCCGCCAAGGAGAGCAGTCTGTTACTCAGTATTACAACACACTCACACGGTATTGGCAGCAACTTGACTTATTTGAGACTCACTCATGGAAATGTCCAGAAGATGCTGCAACGTACAAGCAGATTGTGGAACAAAAAAGGCTGTTCAAGTTTTTCTTAGGACTTAACAGGGAGTTAGATGATGTTCGAGGTCGAATCATGGGGACTAAACCACTGCCCAGTCTCAGGGAGGCTTTCTCAGATGTTAGGCGTGAAGAAAGTAGAAAGAAAGTGATGATGGGATCTAAGGAACAACCTGCCTCAACGTTGGATGCATCTGCCTTTGCTGTCCGATCATCTAACAGTAATGGTGGAGATGGTCAGAAACGGGAAAGGCCTTGGTGTGATTACTGTAAGAAACCAGGCCATTACAAGGAGACTTGCTGGAAGCTCCATGGCAAACCAGCTGATTGGAAACCAAAGCCACGATTTGATAGAGACAGCAAAGCACATGTGGCTTCCAACTCTAATAGTGCTCCTGCTCCTGAGCCTAGCCCATTCAGCAAAGAGCAGATGAATTTGCTGCAGAAACTGTTCAGTCAAGTTGGCAGTGGTAGCATTACTGGGACTGGTTTGGTTGCTCAAACGGATTCACATACAGCCTTCACTGCTAACAGAGGAGGAATGAGGCCGTGGATAGTCGACACTGGTGCTTCTGATCACATGACAGGAGATGCTGCTCTTCTCCAAAATTACAAGCCAAGCAGTGTTCACTCATCCGTCCGTATTGCTGATGGTTCAAATTCAAAAATTGCTGGGACAGGTTCCATCCAACTTACTAAAGAGTTGTATCTCGACTCTGTCCTCCATGTTCCAAACTTGGATTGTAATCTTTTGTCCATTAGCAAATTAGCTCGTGATCTTCAATGTGTTACTAAATTTTATCCAAACTTGTGTGTTTTTCAGGACTTGGAATCGGGGAAGATGATTGGCAGTGCTGAACTGTGCTCCGGGCTCTATCTCCTCTCATGTGGTCGGTCCTCTAACCAAGTTTCTCAAGCAAGTTGTGTCCAGTCTCAGAGTCTGTTAGAGTCTTTCAATTCTGTGTCCAATTACAATATCAATAAAGATAGTGAAATTATATTGTTACACTATCGTCTTGGTCATCCTAGCTTTGTGTATCTTGCAAAATTGTTTCCCAAATTATTTATCAATAAAAGTCCAGCATCTTTTCATTGTGAAATTTGTCAGATTGCAAAGCATACTCGAACAGTATATCCTCAAAATCCATACAAACCTTCAACTGTTTTTTCTTTAATCCATAGTGATGTATGGGGTCCCTCACGGATAAAAAAATGTTTCTGGCACTCGATGGTTTGTGACATTCGTTGATGATCATACACGGGTAACTTGGGTTTTCCTTATGAAAGAAAAGTCAGAGGTCGAGCAAATTTTTCAAACCTTCAATCGTATGGTTCAAAATCAATTCAACTCTAGAATTCAGGTACTCAAGTCAGACAATGCTAGGGAATACTTCACTAGTAGTCTAAATACCTACCTTCAGAACCACGGGATCATCCACATAAGTTCTTGTGTTGACACCCCTCAACAAAATGGGGTGGCTGAACGCAAGAATAGACATCTCTTGGAGGTTGCCCGGTGTCTTATGTTTTCCTCTAATGTTCCAAATTATTTTTGGGGGGAAGCCATTCTCACAGCTACCTATTTGATTAATCGTTTGCCATCTAGAGTCCTTACTTTTCAGTCTCCACGTCAGCTTCTTCTGCAAAATTTTCCTCACACCCGTGCAGCTTCATCTGATTTACCACTCAAAGTATTTGGTTGCACGGCATTCGTTCATGTGTATCCTCAACACCGTAGCAAATTTGATCCTAGAGCCAATAAGTGCATTTTTCTAGGGTATTCTCCAACTCAAAAAGGGTACAAATGTTATTCTCCAACCAACAAAAGATTTTACACCACCATGGATGTCTCTTTCTTTGAACATGTGTCCTTCTATCCCAAATCCCATGTTCAGGGGGAGAGCATGAATGAACATCAAGTTTGGGAGTCCCTTCTTGAGTCTGTACCCTTTGCCCACTCAGAGTTACCAAGTTCTTCTCAACCTGTGCTTGTGCCCACTGACCGTACACAAGACTTGTCCACACCCGTGCCTGTTCAGTCATCAGTCCAGCCCACAAATGTTTCTTCTCCCGTGCCTATCCAGTCCCCCATTCCTGCTCAATCTGTGGCTCCTCAACTTGCTAATGAGAATGTTCAAGTCTACATCAGGAGGAGGAAAAGACAAGAGCTAGAGCACGGATCACAACCAGCATGTGGCCAAGATATTGACTCAATTTCAAGTCCACCCGAAGAAAACATAGGTATGGATAGGGCTGGAGATGTGACAATTCCCAGCATTGATGACTCTATCATACCGATTGCATTAAGGAAGGGTGTTAGGAGATGTACAAGTCATCCAATTGGGAATTATGTTACTTATGAAGGGCTATCACCATCTTACAAAGCATTTGCTACTTCTCTTGATGATATTCAGGTTCCCAACACAATACAAGAGGCATTACAAAATTCTGAGTGGAAGAAGGCAGTACAAGATGAGATTGATGCACTTGAGAAGAATGGAACATGGACTATTACTGATTTGCCAGTTGGGAAAAGGCCCGTGGGGTGCAAGTGGATTTTCACTATAAAGTACAAAGCAGATGGATCAGTTGGGAGATTCAAGGCTCGATTGGTAGCTAAAGGATTTACACAATCCTATGGGATAGACTATCAAGAAACTTTTGCTCCTGTAGCAAAGCTTAACACTATCAGAATTCTTCTCTCATTGGCTGTCAATCAAGATTGGTGCTTGCAACAACTGGACATAAAAAATGCCTTTCTTAATGGTGACCTTGAAGATGAAGTCTACATGGAAATCCCATCTGGCTTCGAAGGAAGTATGGCAAAGAATCAGGTTTGCAAACTCAATAAGTCTTTGTACGGCCTTAAACAATCTCCCAGAGCCTGGTTTGACAGATTCACAAAGGCTGTTTTGAAGCTAGGTTACATACAGTGTCAGGCTGATCATACTTTGTTTGTCAAGAAGTCTCACGCTGGAGAAATTGCTATATTGATAGTCTATGTCGATGATATTATTCTATCTGGGAATGATGCGGAGGAACTACAGAATTTGAAGAAGTATTTGTCAGAAGAGTTTGAAGTTAAAGATCTTGGAAATCTTAAATATTTCCTTGGAATGGAAATGGCTAGATCAAGGAAGGGCATGGTTGTTTCTCAAAGGAAATATATTCTAGATCTTCTTAAGGAGACTGGTATGCTTGGATGCAAACCAGTTGATACTCCTATGGACAGTCAGAAGAAACTTGGCATCGAGAAAGAAAGTGCACCTGTAGACAGGGGGAGATATCAGCGACTTGTTGGACGCCTGATTTATCTTTCACACACTCGGCCAGATATTGGTTTTGCAGTGAGTGTTGTAAGTCAATTTATGCACAGTCCTACAGAGGAACACATGGAAGCAGTCTACAGGATTCTTAGATACTTGAAGATGACACCAGGGAAAGGCCTATTCTTCAGAAAGACGGAGAATCGTGACACTGAAGTGTATTCAGATGCAGATTGGGCAGGAAACATCATTGACAGACGGTCAACTTCTAGGTACTGTTCTTTTGTTTGGGGTAATCTTGTTACCTGGAGGAGCAAGAAGCAATCAGTGGTAGCCAAAAGTAGTGCAGAAGCTGAGTACAGAGCACTAGCACAGGGAATTTGTGAAGGGATTTGGATAAAAAGGGTTCTTAGTGAACTGGGACAAATGAGTTCATCTCCTATTCTGATGATGTGTGATAATCAGGCAGCTATCAGCATAGCAAAGAATCCCGTGCATCATGACAGGACTAAACACATTGAAATTGACAGACACTTCATCACAGAGAAGGTGACTAGTGAGACTGTTAAATTGAACTACATTCCTACTAAGCAACAAACTGCAGACATCCTCACCAAAGCTCTACCTAGACCTAACTTTGAAGACTTAATTTGCAAGCTGGGATTATATGATATATATTCTCCAACTTGAGGGGGAGTGTTGAATATTTGGAAGTCAAAGTTAGGGAATTTATTTTTAGGAAAGTATTTTAGGAATAAAAGGAGAGATTGATTGTGATCTTCTCCTATGATTTTGTTTCCTAATTTTTAGGAAAGAATTAAGCTAGTTAGTTATTTCCTTTATTAGACATTGTTTTGTATATATATGCAGATGTAGTATTGATTTAATTAGAAGAAAAAATTCAGAAAATCTTCATAAACTAAAAATATCAAATCAAAGGAACTTCTACTAATCTAAAACTTTATTAAAATATCAAACCTAATTTAATCAAATCTAAATAAAATAAACATACTTTAAATAAAACTATTTTAAAATCTTTAGCATACTTTATCTCTATCTTTATTAATCTCTATCTTGATTTCCATCGTTACATCTCACCTCGCATAGATAAATCGCCTCAATACTTGATTAAGCATTTTAAACTATTTATACACAAAGCTGAAGTATTCTTTCACGGAAAGGATGCTGATTGATTAAATGGTGATGGGAATATTATTTTGTAACTATTTTCATTCTTCAATATGCTTATGCTACTCTTACCCAGGGGCAGATCTAGGAAGTCGATTGAGTTATGGCGGTTCGTTGACCATTGACAGTCGCAATACTGAGATTATTTAATAATATTTAATTAAATAATATTTTTAAAAAATCAATTGATATAAACCTAAAAGTCATATAAATATGAAAATATAATCCAAAATAACAAGAAAAAAACTTGAATCATATACATACGATCAAGTTTCAAGTTTTTACAAATTTAAGCGAGACAAGATAAAGTTTATACGTAAATCATGATTAAACGGTAAATACAAGTTTCGAACTTAGGCAAGGTTATTTAAAATTTTTAAAACAGTGATTTTTAGAACTATTTTTGAAAAAAATAAATAAATAAAAGTTTTTTCCAAACTCTTAAAAGAATAAAGGGCGATACTTAGATTGTCCAAATTTAAATTTTACAAAATAAATTGATAGAACCTAACAATAAAAGTATATATTATGCATGGTTATCATACCTCACCCGATTGTTAATTGGACAAATTATTGGGTTAGTGGTTCAATTATTAGGTCATTGCAAGGTCAAATTTTTGTTAAAAATAATAATTTTTATAGCAAAGAGTCTATTACTTTGATAATACTGAATATATATCTTTTTGTCAAATTTATTGTTAACATTCTTCAATTGCCTTGGTGGTCAAGCTTTCCATTATCACATAGTGAGTACAGGTTCAAACCTTATTTATTGAAAATGTGATATAAAATTTTGCTTTCAGCCAATTTGGTAGCTAAAAATTTAAAACAAAGATTGGAGGTTTTTGAAATCAAACCCTGTGCCTTTCATATGCAAAGCTAGTGCTCTACCATATGAGCTACACAACCATTTGATGAAAGTTGGTACATTTATAAATATTTAACATCAGTCGTCAAATCTTTATAATCCTTTCTTTTCCGGCGGAGCCTGCACGGATTGCTACGTCAGCTCGTCGGTTGTTGGATCCACCCCTGCTCTTACCCAAGTGATGATACTTTCTTGCCATATAAAGTGAGAAATGATAAATTTGCATTTCACTGTCAACTAAATACAACATTGTCAATTATGCATTTTGGGTGTCAAATGTAATTGCTCTTTTATCTTCATGCACATTTAAATATCTGAATGACATCGACGTTAATTTTCAGCTATCAATATTTATCTTTATTACTTCACTGCCCTTTTCCCTGTTTGTAGGGAAAATAAAAATCTCACTGGCACGGCTCGTTACGCGAGCGTAAACACCCACATTGGAGTTGGTGAGTGAACCTTATGGTTGAAACTAATTACTGAAGATACTTATATTGCTTCATGATAGCTCATATCAAACTATATACAAAGAGCAAAACCTATTACAGTGACATACTAGCAGTTTTTTTATTTTTCCTATTCCTCTGATTATCTATTTCAGAACAAAGCAGAAGGGATGATCTGGAATCTCTTGGTTATGTCCTTATGTACTTCCTCAGGGGAAGGTTAGTCGTAAGAACTTCACTTTAGATTTTTGCTCTGTTCTTTCTCCTCTCTCATGCATAACTTACTGACTAATCACACTTGGTTTTTCCATCTTAGCCTCCCTTGGCAGGGTCTGAAAGCTGGCACTAAGAAACAAAAATATGACAAAATTAGTGAGAAGAAGATGCTTACACCTGTAGAAGTATACCTTGCTTATTCTGGCGTAATTTGTAAGAATTTTTTTTTATACGATAGATTTTTCAAATGATGGCATTTTGCTTTTTCTGACAGGTTCTTTGTAGATCTTATCCATCGGAGTTCATATCATATTTCCATTATTGTCGATCATTACGATTTGAGGACAAGCCTGATTATATGTACTTGAAGAGGCTTTTCCAAGAGCGCTTTATTCGAGAAGGTAAATATATGTAGGGATGCTTATATTGCCATATCTATCTTCTTTTCAGTTTATTCCATTTTATAGTCAATAAAATATCCTCAAAAGTTGATTTCAAGAGTTTTATAATGGTTTCTTCTTGATAAATATGATAATCGGAGCAGGTTATCAGTTGGATTATGTGTTTGACTGGACTATATTGAAGTATCCACAGATTGGCTCCAGTTCTAGAGTACGAGTTAGCGTTCTCTTGATTTGTTGTATATTAGCCCTGCTTTATTTTGAGTTAGTATTTGTATCTTATATTTTTCTTTCTTTTATCAGCAGCCAATGGGAAAATTACCTATAAACCCTGGACCTTCAGCTGAAAGAGTGCAAAAGACTCCAGGTCTTCTAGGGCGCCTCATTTTGTTTTGAGCAAAGATTTTGATTTTCACCCACACTTTTTGTACATGCGCCAATTGAATTTGTCACGATCATTGGGAACTTTCTATCGACTTCTGATTTAACATACTTATCTGAAAGTTAATAGGCTAATAAATGGTTGCCATTATTTTTGTGCATCATCTAGTGAAGCAAGAAGTTCGAGACAGATTCTCTGGTGCAGTTGAGGCATTTGCCAGAAGGAATGGTTCTGGTGGAGGCTTGCATGGGGATAACTTGAGGCACAGATCATCAGACAGCGTGCCATCATCAAAAGATGTGGTGAGTACTAAAGATTTGGGTTTAATCTGTTTTGTCTACTCTTTTTGTTGCCTTTGCTATTCATTTTCCTGTGTGCATTTGTTCAAGGAAATTGTAGTATTAGTACCCAATCCATTGTTCCAATGGCAAGTTGGTCTCTAATATATGAAATAGAGCTAGTTGATTCCCAAGCTTGCAACCGACTTGATTACAATATAGGTTGTATGTTTCTGTGACATATCTCCCGCATTTTATTATAATTGCACAATCAAGCCCATTCAATAGAAACTGTGCAAATCTTTGTTAAATCTTCACACGACCGACCTTTGACTTGTCCAACTTTTGACGTTAAGTTTTGCTTCCCAACTTTGGCTGGTGCACTGAAATTTGAAGTTAGGATAGTTAAATTGTGACCTAAGATTTAGACAGTTACCATCATTTGGGACTGCTTGTGCAACAATAATGGAATCTGGGAGAGGGGACAAATTGTTCATTTTTAAAGGTTGGGACCATCTTGTTAATGGAGCAATAGGTTGGAGATCAATGGTGCAATTTTCCCTTGTTTAAATAAACCTTGTGTGAAATTCTATCATTATGTACCCTTGCTGCTTTGTCCTCCAGCAAACTGATTCTGAAAGAGGACGGTTGTCTCGCACTGGTAGTACATCTAAGAGGGCGGTACTATCAAGCAGCAGGCCAAGCTCCTACAGGGAAGCCAGCGAAAATCACAATAGCCGGTTAGGCTCAGGCAGTGGTCGACTATCCACCATTCAAAGATTACAACCTGGATTTGAGTCCAAATCGTCTTCTTTTACTCGTGCTACAGTCTCTAGAGGCGGCCATGATGATGGTCTCCGTAGCTTTGAGCTTCTAAGAATTGGCTCAGGGAAAAGGAAATAAGGGAATTTCATAATTGAAACATTTGGTTCCTGTGTTAAAGCCTCATTGCTCCTACATTATGATGGTTATAAAGCGACCACCCTATTGTATCCATTTGTGACACTGAGTACCCAGTATGCAAACACAATTTCATTACTGGGGGCGATGTTAACAAGGTGACGCTAAAATTCAGCTGTCTCCGAATATCTGTTACTTTCTGATTCTTGCTTTAACCTTGTATTGTAACCCAAAAAAGATGCATGTGATTGTGTATCGTCAAGGGAATCTGTTCGAGACTATTGTATAGTCCAACTAGTACTTGTCAACTCTTGTACAGCTTTCGACTCCTATGGTGACTACCTCTGTTTCTTGGTCTTGTTCTCTCCTTATCTCAATTAGAAAGGGAAAAAAAAAAAAAAATTCAAAAATTTTGATTATTGAAGAGGAGGGGGGTAAACTCAGAAGAAAGCTTGATTGGGCCGTCAACTAGACTGTCATATTTGGAATGATCAAGGACCCGTTTGGTTAATTTTATGAAATTACTTTTTTCTTATAAGCTTTTAAAGGAAGCTGTCTAATATTTTTTTTTCCTTCTAAAAACACTTATGGAATTTGAAACTCTTTTAAAATTAATTTTCGAACAAAAATTTAAATAGACTCGTCCATTTAGGGCCCCGTTTGGCAATTTAAATTTAGTGATCAATAGAAACAGAAAGTCAAAGTTTGGAAATCAATACGAACATTTTGTCTCGTTAATTACAAGTAATAAACTTTTAATTAACGTCCTACATGATCATTTTTTTTTTTTATCAAATTCATTTTCAATCTCACATTCTCTTCGTAAAATGATTTTATACGTAAATTCAAAAATTTTATCTACTTTTTAACTATACATTCTCTAAAAATTTATTATTACAAAATCTATTTTCCCCAAAAATGGGGATCAAATGGGATCCATAGAATCATAGAGAGTAATTTTAAATTTGAACTTTAGGGTTTACATATCCATATTGTTGAAGCCATAAGGTTCAAGAAATTTGATCCTCAATTATGAGATATAGGTAAGGTTGTCAACTGGTAGGGATAGTACAGGGGCAAGGTAGAGCGGCCCTTCTCATCCCCATTCAGTTGGGAATTTTCTACCTTATATAATCATTAATTTTTATTTTTTAAATGCGATTTAAACTTAAACACAAAAAATAAGAGTCAAGGCGAGACTATCCTGCTTTCGAGTTTGGCAAGCCATAAAATCATGGGTTTCGGCACGGTCCATGTAAGGCTTGCACTCTATTCTGTTGAGTTGAATATTTTCTTGATTTTTTTTTTTATTTTGAGAAAAAGAAAAACGATACCTATAATCACTGGCGGAGTTGGGGGGTCCCGGGGACCCAGACCCCCCCCCCCCCCCCCCAAATTTCTGACAATTTTTTTTTTATTCTTTTTGTATTTACCATTACCATTTTGTCTTCAAATTAAATAAAAATCTTAAACCCTACCAATTTCATCTTTCGTTTCCATTTTCAAAGTATGAGAACTCGAAAGGAATACTTGTAATAAGGTATGATTTTGCTAAATTAAATACTTGTACTTTCTTTTATACGTTTTTTGGTTTTTTTGTTAATAAGGTATCAAAAAAAAAAAAAAAATCGAGGGCAGCTCTGGGACCCTCCAACTTCAAACAGCTAGCTCCGCCCCTGTAATCTTCATCTTCGTCGTGCTCATGGCGAGTTCTAGAGATAAACTTGAATGTTGTCTTAAATATGTTCGGATCTAGATATTCTTGACCGGTTTTATACTTCTAAACATAGGCCTATGCTGATTTTAAGAGGCAAATTGCCAATACTTGGCATGATTTTTATTTCAAAAATCAAGGCTTTTTATAGCAATAATAATCAAATAACTAAAGCTGGCCCGTTTTTTAAATGAATACTTGTCTTTTTCAATAAAGTTTATAATAATTATTCTTTTATTGAGACAACCCATAATGAGAAGCAGACAGATGCTATTATGTTTCGTTTTGCCAATGGTACACTGACATTGTTATCATTGGAAGGGTGATTATTTTATAATTTACTATTATGAACTAATTAAAATTCACTTTACAAAGAAGCTCAAAAAATTATAGAAGAAAAATATTATGTTATTTGCATCGTGCCAATTGAACAAGAAGAAATAGGACCAACACAGAAGGAACATGAACTAGGGATTGTTTGACAAAGCTTTTGATAAAAGTTTTAGTAGAGATTTTTGTAAAAGTAAATGAAATATATTTTTAAAAAGTTGACAAAAAGCTATGGTTGTGGTGAAATGTGTGATTAATTCTTTGCAAGATTTATCAAACGAGTACTACAATTGTATTTGTATTATTGCATAAACTAGAAAGAAATATACAAGATTGATGAGTATTCGTACTGCTGAGAAAAGCGAAGATGATACCGGATAACGCCGATACCAATTTATTAAAGACGAAACTATATTATAGTCTCAATATGAAGTAAAAATCATAAACTCACAAGAAGAATATAATTTGTAAAGTAAAGGAGATTTCACTAACATATGGTAAAAAGAATTACAATAATTTGTATTTACAATTTGTCTAACTAATAATGAGATAAACAAACCTCCAATAAGGTTAAACCAACCTATAATGAGATTAACAATCCATAATGAGGTAAAATCAACCCAAATAAATTGTAGAGAAGAGTCAAATATGTATGGGGAACAATTCAAGCCCTAGAAGTAGAGTTGTAGATGAAATAGAATACTCAAAAGTTTTCTTATCTTGATCTCTTCAAATCCATCACAAATTCCAACTCCCGTTTGAGCTTCCAAATAGAACTTCAACTATAATTTTTAAAATAGACTTCGAATATGACTCCAAAAGCATTCTAATAAAATTCCTCTTAACGTGCATTTTACTTAGAATTCTCAATTATCTTCAACAAAGAGATCGCGCATACCCAAATCCTAACAAACTTAACCCTGGACACAAATTCCACTGTAATAAACAAATTTCAAAAACTCTCCACGTGGAAACAAATTTCACCGCAAGGGATAAATTTCAACTTTTCAACAAAAACACAAACAAAATTCTCCATCAAAATTTTCAATTACAAATATTCTCCAACTTTGCCACCCAACTAGAGGCAAAAGTGATCCAATGATCACCACATCAAGCTGAAACAAGCTCGTTAACAGAATCACGATTGAATGCATCAAAAGAAGAATCTTAGCTAGAATCAATACTCTAACTGCATTCAAAACATCAAAAGAAGAATCTTTGCTAGAATTGCACATATGCGAAATCTTATGGCAAAAAATGGGTCTGTTACCAGCAACTGAATACAATGACATTACTAATGATGGTGATAAGACGGATTTACCCATAACTTCTAACTTCAACCGAGATGTATTCCTTAAAGAAGACCCTGAATTAGACTCCAAAGATACATAATCTAACTCCAAATCCACCCAAAATTTTAAAATACGCTAATTGCTCAATGATTTTGTATGACACTTTAAAATTCCACTTAACATGCACTTTAACTAGAATTCTCAATTATCTTTAACAAAGAATTCGAATCATACCCAAATTCTAACACATATCATTGCAGAAACTAGAAAGAAAAATACAATATTGATGAGTACTATCATCCCCTATTTATGCTGCAATTATGCTGACTGTACATTTTTTTAGTTACATTGTGAATGGCATTGCCCCTATGTGGATGAAATTTGACCATTGATTAAAAATGTATTGTTAAAATTAATGTACAAAAAATTACGACCTCATACAATATCAAATTTGATGTCAATCTTGATGTATATGTAGCAAATTTGATTTATGCTAAGAAGCCATACTCATTGGTGGATTTAGCTGGTGGCATGTGGGGTCAATTGACCCCACAAAAAGTTTTTTTGGGTTTTTTTTTGTTAATTTTAATTTTATTTTATTTTTTCACTTTTTTCTTATTTGGAGTAGGAATGTTTCTTGGTTAAGAAAGTGATTTGAATGAAATTTGAAATATCCGATTGCTTGCTAGATAGATAGATACATCAATATTCATTCCAAATGTAAAGTTTCTTCTCTCCTAGACATTAATTTTCTTCAATGCCCTTTCTTTCTTATAATGCCTATTTCTCTTTCCATATTACCTTTGCAATTTATCTTATGTATTTTTATTTTAAAATCTCGATCGCGGATTAATTCGAAAAAGATAAAGAATTGGAAGTCTTATATCAGAATCAATGATAGAAATTAAATAAAAATATATCAGGTTCTATGTAAATGAATGAGAATCTGCCTGTTCTCGATTTCCTGATTAACCTAAAGATAAAAAAATTTAATGGTCAATGAACACTGTACTTTCCATGTTATTTTTTAGTTGTTATTGAACTTCAAAATCTTTTTGTGTAATAACCAAATTTTACAAGGTATTTTTAATAGCTGTAGAACTTTATTTTTTTAACGAATGGTTACTGTATTTTCAAAATTGTTTTCTAACCATTACTTTTAAGTTTTAATATTATTTTTCACTCATCATTATGAATTGTTTGAAAAAAATAAAAAAAGAATTCGTTAGCTTCGAGCAACAGAAAATGAAAAAATAAAAATAAAAATTAGTGCTCTAGAATATTGAAACTCTGTACTCCCATAGGTAACATTTATAATAATATTTTCAATTATTTTCATAAATGTTACGTTGCTTACAAATTTTTTCGTAACTTAATTTTTGACTCCGCAATAAATAATGTCTGACCTTGCACAATTATGAAGAGTTTTGCTATCAGGGGATCTGTACAAATAACCTTACAGATGCACCTCATGGATGGATTTGAAAAGCTCCTTTTTTTTCCTTTTTCTTTTTTTTTCAAATTCAACGACAAGCGTGCACATGTCATGCTGCGTACTCAAAACTTACAGAAGTGTGACATTTAGCCACCTGAAATATTTTAAACTCGAGATATAAACACTGAAATTTAACCATTCTAGATCAAGTGCAAAGCTTTACGACAACTTATTTAAACGAGATCAATACAGGCCGATACAAAGTTGGATTAAATTCACAATAACACGAAACGGTACTATAGTTAACAAATAAGATGAAATCACATGAATTATGGACTTCACGTTTGAACGAACCATGAATTGGATGTGTGTGGTCATTTAATTTTTAGTCCATTGGTACAATTTATGTATTTATATTTTTACGATATATATATAATAAATTAAATATATTTAGTAATTCTTTGTTGGTATTAAGTGCTCGGGACATAGACTTTATCCCCGTCCTCATCTGGTTCCCCGATTAATTGGTGATTTATCGTCCAATTGTCATCCCTACTATATAGGCACACATAA
Organism: Fraxinus excelsior; assembly: GCA_019097785.1. NCBI lineage: Eukaryota > Viridiplantae > Streptophyta > Magnoliopsida > Lamiales > Oleaceae > Fraxinus > Fraxinus excelsior. The sequence continues at coordinate 16,731,363 of CM032644.1, forward strand.
CTTACTGTATTGATTTTAAATTTCAAAGAATACAATTTTTACTAACAAAAATGTTATTCATCTCCACTGTGGTTACATCATCATTTTAAATTAAATGAAAGGTGAAATTAAATGATTTTTTTTAATTTCACATATCATTTAATCAGATATTAACGTTACCTAAACTAGGGTCGTGACCTCGTATGAATAGGGTGGCTCTTTTACTAATTATTATCATGAATCATGATTTGACACCTTCATCTGACTGGAATTTATTCGTTGCATGAACATCATACAAAGCTACCGTGTGGTGAGCAATCCAAAGCTCTTCATTCAATTATTAAATGGTCATTGGAAGTCTTGTCTCGACAAATGATGATTAACTTCTTCACGGGAGATCATGAAGCATAAAAATAGTCTGATAATTATTTTTAAAAGTTGTTTAAGTTTGACTAAACTTAAAAAAGTGCTTAAAAGCAACACTTGAGAGATGCACACTTTTTTAAAATGATAAATTTTTTTTTTCTTAATGATATTTATCATTATGATAATGAAAGATCAGTGATTTGATAATTTATGTGGAATAATGAGATTCGACAGTTCAATTTTTCTGAGAGAGAAATGTGAGGGATAATGACAACGAAACTGCTCGTTTGTTTCCGTTTCACACGTTGTCGGGATTTTTTTGGAGGCTAACAACAGTAAAATCTTATCATTTCTCGCCCCTTTTTACATTTTTTTTTAATGGGACTTCAATTTTAAAACAAAAAAGAGATTGGAAATGAATTGAAGTTGGGATCATATTTATGGACTCTGTCCTGATTCTCTAATAGGATGATATTTGAGAGTTGAGAACAAGTAATTTTTCTTTGCTGTATAAAAATTGTTCATTGGCAAGACGAATCTTTTGACACTTTTACTTTTTGTGCAGAGTAATCTCTAAAATACTATATATTTTTAAAGAGTGTATTTAACAATTTATAAAATATCTATGAATTTAAAGAGTAAAAATTTTTATGTACTCCAATAAACTCTATATCTTTAACACTTACCTCTGTTTGGACTCCATTAAAAATAGATTTTGAAATAGTAATTTTTTAAAAATGTGTGATTAAAAAATAAGAATTTTTTTAGATTTATAATATTATTTTATTGAATAATGTAGTTAAAAATAGAAAAGAGAAAAAATGCTTTTTTTTTTTTGTTTAAATGGAGCCCAAACGATGGCTAGTTTGAGCCTCATTTTTCACAAAAAAAAATTGCAATAATTATTTTTTTAAAGAATATATGATTAAAAAGTAGAGAAAATTATGAATTTACGTACAAATTATTTTATTGAAAAAATGTTTAGTTGAAAATGAGTTTTAAAAAAAATGACTTTTTGAATAATGGGGCCCAAACAAGGATATGCCAATTTTTATTTTTATTTTTAATCATACATCCTCCAAAAAAAATTGCTATTACAATTTTTTTTTAATTATGTTTGAGCCCCATTTTTGAGAAAAATAGATTGTAATAGTGATTTTTTTTGAAGAATGTGTGGTTAAAAATTAGATTTTTCTTTTTAAAATTTACGTACAAAATATTTTGTCGAAGGAATGCGTGGTTGAAAATGTGTTTGGGGGAAAATGAATTTCTAGATAATTAATTTACTACTCCCAAAAAAATATATATTTTTTTTCATATTTTTTATTTTCACTAACTTCCTTTCAAATTATTATGTTATTTTCCTCTTATCGAAAATTAAAATAATTTGAATGGATTTGATTATAGAGAGTAAATTTTTTTCTTCAAATTTGGAGAGTTAAACTCACTTTCTATTTTTAAATGTAAATTTGAATAGTTTCTTTGAGTATAATTTTAATGGTTGACTATTTGAAATAAAGAGAATCTTATATTCAAAGAATCCAATGAAAATCTCTAATATTTATTATATATAAGAACATATCTAAGCTTTCATTTGGTAAAATTTATAAATTATCAAACTCTATTTTCAACTACAAATTTCAATAAATTCATAAGTATTATTTACTTATCTATCACTTATTTTAATTTAATTTATAAATTAAACTATTTCCCAAACTAAGCTAATTTAGCTCCTATTTGACAATAATTATTTTGGAAAAATATATATTTGAATAGTGATTTTTAAGAGAATATGTAAAAAAAAAATAAAAAAATATTTTGAATTTGCGCTTAAAATATTTTATTTTGTAAATGTGTAGTTGAAAATTATTCTTTCTTGGGTACAGCTTTTCCACTTTCAGTTTCGAATTTACTATTTTAACCTTCGCGATTTTCAAAGTCGAATCTATAAAATCATTAGCAAAACTTTCATCTGGAGTCCCGAATCTTTCACATCAATCCAACTTGTTTCCATTAAATTTTCTTTTTGACTTGAGATACTGAAACTTTCAATTTAGGATCATATGAGTTATAAAATTTCGTTGACAAGTTAAATGCACTACATACGAGCAATTTAATCAAGGGAATTCTTGTCAATACTTATGATTAAGACAATGATTGTGATGACAACTGTATGCTGATGTGATTTAGTAAGCATGAATTACTTTTACTTTTCTACTTTTTTTTTCCTTGTTTCTTTTTGTTACTTATAGAGAAATATAAAGTTCTTGTTAGATTCCTATTATTTTCAAAATACAATTTTCATCTTATTCTTTTTAATCATACGTTCTTTAATAAAATAATAGTACACGCAAATTCAAAATTTTTTCTTATTTTTTAAACCCACATTCTATTTCAATCACTATCCAAAAATGCATTCTTTGCCAAATAATGAGATTCAAACAAGGCAAAAGATTGGTAACAATCTTTGCAAAAATCGATCATAGTTAGTTCCCTAATAAGGATACGCTAGATTCGATGCTACACCTTAGAGAGTAACTTTCCTAAGTCATTCCTCTTCAAAGTCTTTCATAATAGATAAAGAAATTAAGAAAGTATAGAAAAATTAAATGAAGACCCAAGTGAAACCTTCGTGAATGTTTGGGGAACATAGATGCAAATACCCAAAATTGTTATACATATTTTGTCAGAATTTCTCTCTCCGTACAGCATCCAAAGTCACACGGACACGCACACACTCTCCCTGCACATGTCATATATACATACAAGTGCAGGCTCTGAACCAAAAGCCTGTGAGCTCTTTCTCAACCCCACTAAGGTCCCTTTTCTTCTTCTTCATCTTCTTTCCTTTTCCGTTTTTGAACACACACACACACACAAATGTTAAGCTGTTTAATCGGTTATTAATTATATCTGGATTTTACAGGTTTATTTGATGATTAGTTAATTAATTTTGTTTTCTAAGCCTTGTTCTCTCTGAGATCTGACGTGTCAGCATCTCATTGAGTGGGCTTGCGAGAAAAAATGAAGCCGAGTACTCAGCTCAGCTCGGCTGTTTTTCAGCTCACTCCAACTCGAACCCGGTAATTATCATGTTAATTGGAATTTTGGAACGATTTGATATTTTATTTTATTTTACCGGTAATTTGCATGCGTGTTGATGTATGCGTGGCGTGTTTGTTTCTAGTGATATGAAGTTGAGTGTGAACGATTTGATACTGTGGGTTTTTACTTTAGGGTTTTTGGCTGTTTAGTTTATTATTTTTGTCTATTGTTGTTTGGGATTTGTTTACATGATTTTAATTTCTCATGTGGGAATATTTGATTGTTGATATTCCATTGGTTGATTTTTTTGTTTCTTTTTTCAATAATGTATGTTAAATTTGATAATCAATGTTAATGAATTGTATTGTGTTGTTGAAATGTCTTCTAAATTAAAATGTAGGGAATCCGGACACAATAGTATGCTTTTCTTTAAATTTGATTTTCCGGGTGGCTTGCTGATTGAAATTGAAATGGTACAAAAAGAAAGTGAAATAATGAACAATCTTAAAAAATGTACTCGCCATGTAACCCATCTTGATCCAAGTCATAATTAAATTCCTTTTCTTTAGTAGTTTTATAAAATATGAAGAGCCTAAATCCTTTTTTTTTTTTTTTTTTTGGTGCAGAAGTCTCAATGATAACATTATCATTTCACGTTTTATTATTTTGAATATTAACACTATGATTTATGTGTTTTTAGTGATTCTATATTGTTTGAGCATGATGTCCTTTCGGCAATGCTAATGTCATTGAGATTCTACAGAGAAAATTTAGTTTCAACTTGGTAATTTTTAATGCCAGCCCTATGAACTTTAAATTCTCAGGTGTGATTTGATTATCATATCAAATGATAAGAAAGAGAAAATTGCTTCAGGATTGCTAAATCCTTTTCTTGCCCACCTGAAAACTGCTCAAGATCAGAATGCTAAGGGTGGTTATACGATTTTGCTCGAACCAGGACCCAACAATGATGTAGCATGGTTTACAAAGGCCACTCTGGAAAGGTTTGTATACTTGTATGTCATATCATGTTTTGTGTATCTATTGTAGCAAATCCATCTGCTGAGTTCTGGCATTTTTCTGTGTAGTTAAAGTCCATTAGCTCATATTTATGTACTATCTAACCGTCTTCACGCTGCCTTGTCTTCGGCTACTTTGGGAAGTCATGGTGGTGAGATTCTAGAATTCTGGCAAAATGATGAGTTACACTCTGTTTTTGCCGAAAATGTCGAGTTAATGTTGCTTAGTGCTGGTGCAAATGTTTTTAGTAGATTTTCATTTTTTATCTTGAAGTTGACTGATACGTTTTCCTGTGGGTTAAGAGTTAAATTTTATGAAGCTAACTTGATTTTTGATGTATTCCTTTATATTGAGAAACTATCGCATGTTTTGGAAGCGTTAATAAATGGTTTAAATTATAAATAGATAGAAATGAGTGGTCAATAAGTGGGTAATACTAGTGGATCCCTCAAATGTGTGGATAAAAAGTGACTTGAATGTTTATAAACATAAGCCATATATAGGCTAAATTTGACGTCTTCTTGAAAAGCTGCTAGTTAGCTTAACTGCTGAAATTATTATAGTCATCTGCTTAACCATCCTTAAAATTGCAGATCATTGTTCTGACCTAATTTGTTCAAATCAGTTATATGAAAATAAATATCACAACGTTCTTCATTACCGTAAAATAATCCCATTCTATGCCATTGGAATGAAAGTCACTTGTGTAAATATGAGTCTAATAATTACTTATCTGGAAAAAGCCATTATTTAGCCCTTGTTTGAGAATAGATTATAATCGATTCAAATTATAAATACATAGAAACGAGTGGTGGATAAGTGGGTAGAAACAAAGGCTTAGATAAACATTACTAACTTGCCAAATCATAATCCATACTCAAAATGGAATATGTAATGCAGTTTTATTGATCTGAATTTCCTCGATTCAGTTACTTTATTGCAATCTAATTCAATTGGCTTAGTTGAGCAATATGTCTTCTTGTTGGATAATTCTTTGACTTATAAAATCCCTATACATAAAGAAAACTGTGCTGTCATCAATGCTTCTAAGTTTGAGGGCCAGTGTTAAGCATCTTGTCTTTAAGCTAAAGCGTAGTGAACAAAAGGATATAATCTTTGCTACTTTTAATAGGTTTGTTCGTTTTGTGAGCACTCCGGAGATCTTGGAACGAGCGTACACCATAGAAACGCAGATCATACAGATTGAGGAGGCAATTGCCATACAAAGGAGTAATGACATTGAGCACAGCACTGTAATTACTATCCACTAGAGTTATTGTCCTATACTTGTCAAAACACCATTTTAATGGGTTTTTTCCTTTAATGTTTTCTTGACATGGACAGCTGGAATACCATCAAGGAAAACCTTTGGGAAGCTTTGAAGGTACAACCTACATTCCATTTGTATATTTGGATGTGTTATATGTACAAAAAGGGACTATTTGCATTGGTATACAGTGTACTTATTCCTCGTTCAAACACATGTTCTTGATATGGTAAAATGTTTACTTAACATGTTAGGTTTTTACTTCACTCTTGCTATTTTTTGGTATTAATTTAGATCTAGAAGCTAAATGTTATAGCTTCATGAGGAGGGACACCATTGTTGGAAATTGACATTCTGTGTTACTCATTAGCTGTTCTCCTTCCTTCCTAGTTGACTGATGGTTTATGATGACTCAAACTATTAATACAGAATTCTTTTTGGCAGGCAATGAATCTACAGCTGTTTCAAATGAGGAAAAAGCAATTATCCTCTACAAGGTGCATAGGTGTTCACCATCATGTTCCTTTGTTGCACTTCTTTGGACATTGCATTTTTTCACACTTCCCTTCCGTTTTGTGACAGCCTGGTTCACAAACATCTGAAGCAAAGGAGTCGTTGTCACCGGAAGAAAATTCGAAGTATGTACTGTAGTGCTATAATGGGATTTCCTTTGCAAATATTTACATTTCCGGAGGAATTACACGTGTTTGTGATTGCACTTATTAATCCTTTGAAACATTATCATTTGATCCAGAAGTTGTACATCATTTTTTTTTGGGAAGTGAGACATTAGAATACAAATTGCGAAATTCTGAGAAAAGGTCATAGGATATGCAGTGGAAACTATTGTCCTAGATGAGATAATACGTAACAATGTAGATTTGCTATTCTATATTATTTCTCCTTTAGTATGTTTTGCAAACCCACACTTACATATCAATATGTCGCTGTTCTACTTTATCTATATTTTAGTTTTTTCTTGTAAGCCATTTATCCTTCTACTTATATTAGTTAGATATTTATTTATAAACCATATTTCTTTGGGGACCTCCTTTGTGTGTGTGCTACTTTTCTGTTTATCATCCTTGTCGGTTATAATCCATACACAAAAATATTCATCGATGCCTCAACTACCCTCCACCGCACATATCCCATCCTAAAATCAACTGGATTGTTACATAGCAAATCTTTTGGATATCTGATGATTCACTTGTAAATTTTTATGGTTTTGGTGATTTCTTTCTCTCATCTGTCTTCTGCATATATTTGATTTGATATTCAAGATCATTATGGCCAATGAAGTTAGAGAAAGTTTAAGAAAGGAACAATATCAAGAATTTTTTTAAAAGAGCCTAACCTGATTGCATTTCATCATACGGTAAACCAGAGTCCAACTTTTGAAAGTCCTTGAGACCCGTAAAACAGTGTTACAAAAAGAACAAGGCATGGCTTTTGCACGAGCTGTAGCAGCAGGGTTTGATATTGATCACATGGCACCACTTCTATCATTTGCTGAGTGCTTTGGAGCCTCACGTTTAATGTAAGCCTGAATTCTTCTTCTGCTTCAAGCTCTTTCCCTCCCCATCTATTATTTAGAGTATAATCCTTGTAATTATCAAGGGCTACTTGCAACTTTTGACAAACTTTCCAACTATGGGTTATGTCCGTATGACAGGGAAGCATGCTCAAGGTTCATGGAGCTGTGGAAGAGAAAGCATGAAAATGGGCAATGGCTTGACATTGAAGCTGCGGAGGCAATGTCTACTCGATCAGACTTCTCAGCAATGAATTCATCTAGTGCTATTCTTTTTTCTGCGCCCAACAAAAATAATGACTTTAAACATGATGTGGTCTTGGAGAATAATGGAAAATCTGCCTCAGACATTAACAGTGGTAAGAGAACAAGTGTTTCTAAGGTCATTAAATTACTCTTTTTTTCTGCTTGGGAATGTCAACATTCAACAGAGATCGATCCTTCAGTTATATCTTCTGAATTGCTTCAAAATCATTCATATTTGCTTCCATTTACACATAAGTGCTTAATGCAGCAGACTGATTTGACTATTAATTTATAAGAGGTGAAATTGGTCTTTTTTTTAGATGTACTGGGCCTTGGAATAAATCTATTTAGGATCTATTTCTTGGAATTTGTCATCCATCTCAGGTAATTTTGTGTGAGGATCAAATTAATCATTGGTTATCGAATTTGGACCTATAAGGAGAACCATGGGTGTGTGATCAGATCCCAATTAAGTGGGCTTTCAAGGAGAAGTTGATAGTGTCAAATAGGAAGCTGGACCTAATTTATCCTATAAATACACCAGATTCCAATTAAATGGGATATCAAAAAGAATAAGTTGATAGTGCTGCCTGTCTTGTGCCAGAGATGAAGCTGGACCTAAATTATCCAATTAATACACCAATATTCTCCCCATCTTCCCTCTAATTTTCACTTCCATTTTCTATTTAAATAGGCACTCATTAGACTTAATTTCTCATTCAACCGCAAATAGTTTTGAGTAACCAAATACAAACATTTTCTTACAGAGAAGATGCTCAACCTTGGTTCCACCAAAATTGGTTTATGAGACCCACTCAGGTATTAGCTCAAAATTGGCCACTAATAAATTATTTTCCAATAATTATCATATCATAATTTTCTTTAAGACTGGCCATTCCCATTTCAATTTTATGAAGTGGCATTTATATTCGATGTCAGTGAGAGTGACACGAGTTTTCTTTATTTTTTTTTTCTTTTAGTGGTAGGGAATTGGCTTTCAGTGGAAATTAGCCACCAAACACGTGCCCTACAAATCACAGGTCTGGTAGGGTTGCCACTTGTAATGCGTCCAACATATTGGTTGTTAGTTGTTACTAATGATCTCCACAGTTGAATAGTAGACTTACGAGTTTAGGGAATTTTTTTTATTTCTCATTGGATGGCTCAATTAGCAATGTTTATAGTCATCCACTAAAAGCGTATAACAGTACCAAACGAACTGTCTCTTTGTTGCATATAGGTGGTCTTACGTCAAGCTGCTGTGGGATACAAATTAGCGAGCCTTTCAATTGTCTTCTAATACATAAATGTGGTTACAAATGTTAAATGTTCTTTTCCCTTCAAAACTCATACTGCATTCTAATTGTTCTGACCTCTATTTATTTTCTAACTGCATGTGGTTTGTCTATATCATTTTTTCTTTCTCCGGGGAGGTAGTAGACATCATGTTCAAATTTTTTTCCAGATGAAAGGTCTCCAGTAGATTGCCCAATTCCTAATGGTCAAGAAAAACATGTTCAAGGACAGTATCCTCATCTAATGTTTCCCCCATGGGCTGTGCATGCCCCACCTGGTGCTCCACCATTTCTTCAAGCATACCCTGTTCAAGGAATGCCATACTATCAGACTTATATTGGAAATGGCCCTTTTTATCAGCCACCTTCCTCACCAATGGAGCATTCCCCACTTGCTGGTCATCCAACAGGGCAAAAGAGGCAGCCCATTGATGGTAGAGATAGCAATACCAAGTCAGAGACGTGGGAGAGTGACAGGATAAGATCTCAGGATGATATGGAAATTTCACACAGTTGGGAAGCACAGAAAAAGGCTGGAAGATCTGCTAAAAAACAATCAGGCATGGTTGTCATTCGGAACATCAATTACATCACTTCTGAAGTGACAAAATCTGACAGTGAATCCAGTGCAGATTCAGATACTGATTTAGAAAATGAAGAGTTTGAAGCTGATGGTCTTGATGCAATACATAAGAAGAGTTCGAGACATTCGACCAGAAAAGGAAGCCATTTGAAATCAAAGGATGAACCAAATTTAAATGACCACGTCTTTGATTCCAGAAAAGAAAATGACGATGGACACTGGCAAGCATTTCAAAAATGTTTACTCAGAGGAACTAATGAAGGTACTCATACTTCTAATGAGGGCCTGTTTGCAATGGAAAAAGATGTTAAAATAAGTAGACAAGAAAATTATTTCTGCCACGACCCACTGGCTCTTGCTGGACGAGAAACAGGTGACATACAAGATACTAGGATGAATGGAATTCACAAAATTGGTGGAAGTATGTCATGCAGGCCCATGGGATCCAGTGATGAATTTCTTTTATCTAGAGGAAATGATGATTTGAGAGGATATGACGATCAAATGAATATGCAAGTCACGGAAACAAATGGAAGGATGGTTTCATCTAAAACAACGAGTGATAGTTTTATGATAGGTAGTCGAGGGAACCAATCAAACCTTGGGAAGTCATCAGAGCCTTTAGCTGTGGATGGTTTTGAGCGTGCTGTCAATAAGATGGATAGAGAGTCATCATCTGGTATGGCTGATGAAACTTTTATAGTACCATTTAGGTCAATGTCAATAGATCAAGATGGAGTAGGGGAGAGAACTGTTATTGAGTTAGATCCTGAGATTCCATCAAAACATCAGAAATCAGAAAGTATTTCTGGCCGAATCAGGAACCAAGTCAATTATGAGCCTGATGATTTGAACTTGATGCCTGAACGTGGGACAGAAAAGAGGTCCAGTGGATATGACCCTGCTCTGGACTATGAAATGCAGGTATGCAAGGAAGGTTCTACTTCAGAGGAGAAAAGGAAAAAAGGAGTGGTTGATGTCAAGGGAGGATTAAAAAAATCAGACAAGGATAGGAGGTCGAAGGTTAGTTCAGACTCTCTGTATAAGCAGAGAACTGGAGGACCTATGAGGAAGGAAAAACAATCAAAAATAAATCCTTTAGAAGATGCGCGAGCACGTGCCAAACAGTTGAGATCCTTCAAAGCTGATCTCCAGAAAATGAAGAAAGAGAAGGTACATTGGACTCTTTTTCTTTCTTTCTTTCTTTCTTTTTTGTTCTTAATATGCTGAAGCACTGATTCACTGCTAAACAAAAATGAGATACAAAATTTAAAAATACTGATCAAGATTTGGAGTTTCATTTGCATATCAACTAATTAGTTTATCTTTTTAAATAAACTTCCGTGCTCTAAATATCATTTGTTCACAGGAAGAGGCAGAATTAAAGCGCATTGAAGCTCTAAAGCTGGAGAGACAAAAGAGAATTGCATCTAGAGGAACTTCCACCTCTGCCAAATCATCATTGCCCTCACCTCAAACAAAGAAATTGCCATCGAAACTTACTCCCATCACTAACAGAGGATCCAAATTTAGTGATTCGGAACCTGGGTCATCATCACCCTTGCAGAGATCCAAAGTCAGAACTTCAATTGGATCCAGTGAATCACAAAAAGCCTCTAAAGCCAGTAAAGTAAGTGAGCGCAGCCAGTTGGCAGGGAATAGGTTGAGTAGGTCAGTGTTATCGTTGTCCCAGCCAAAAAGAGAGATCAATGTTGTTACACTGGATTCTAAGGCCTCCATGGCTCGGATTAGAAGATTATCAGAGCCCAAAACAATCAGCAATCATCCTGTTACTTCGATGAAAGTCCGAAGTGCTGAAGCAGTATCCAAGAGAAAGCTGTCCATGGGGCCTGAGAGGAACAAAATATCTGCAATTATAAACCTCGATAAAGGCAAGGCTGAAACTCCACCTGAACTAAAGATCAAAACAGAGAAAGCACCTGTGAACATAGGCCAGAACAAATCAGTGGTCAAGGACACGCTGCAGTTGAATGGAGTAAAGCCTTCTGCATTCTCTAAAAATGCTGAACTGAATGTGAAAGATTGCAATATAGCACATCAAAGTGATATAGATGACAACCCAATAATTGAGAAAACTATTGTGATGCTAGAGTATGAGAAGCCTTCTATTCCCGCTTTACATTCATCAGAGGGAAAGATGAGCTTACGTGGTCAGAGGTTGGATGATCATGACAAAGGAGAGAATAGTGATGTCATGTCTGAACTAATTGCTATATGTGCACCAACTTTGCCCGTGGATGGAGTTGATACAAATCTCTTACCTAATCAACCCCAAAAGCAATCAGATTCTAATTCAGTAAGATGTGTAAAACTGAGAATTGCTTCCATTTTGCATAAGCTGAATAGTTTAGACTTTATTTCTTTCTTACCATTTTCTAAAATATCATATATAACACACTTCTGGAATACTTTGATTTATGTTTGAAAGGAGATAAATATAAGAATAGAAGACTAGACAATGCAAACACCTGTTCTGAAAAAAAAAATGAATTTGTTTTTTATACAGTTGTTAAACATGTTACTGGCTTGTCATCAACTGAGTGTATTTGAAGAATAGGAATTTAAAAATATGCAACAAAACATATCTTCCTTCAGTGTGTGTAGCGTTTGTGAATAACTTTAATGTAGGTTTCAAAGGAGGTAATTATAATACTAGACATGCTTAGATCTGTTTACATAATTATTCATTGTATCATATACAATTGTCAAGGATGTTAGGTTATCATACACAGGCTGATTGGCTGAATACAAATCTAAAAAATGTGACTATGCATTACTTCAATCTCTTCCTTCACTTTTGGAAGGGATTGAAACTCCTTGTCATTTGCAAAAAATGATGTAAATCTTAATGGGGAATTTATTGGATGGTCTACAGTTATGAACAGTTTCTGTGATTGAGACTTTGAATTCCTTTCCTTTTTAGTTATTTAAGTTATTTAATCAAGATATGGTTTGATCTAATTTTGTATCCGGCTTTTGACACTACGGTATACTATGATTACAGGTGAGGATAAATAATAAGCAGCAGGACCCTCCAAAGTTTGCTAGTGCTATCACCGCCAAAAAAACCTATCAGGCTCCATATGCTCGGGTCTCCTCTTTGGAAGACCCCTGCACCCGAAAGACCGATTATGGCAAAGCACCCTTAACGAGCTCAGATATGGCATTACGAGTCGAAGAAACTGCTAAAGCCCATGTTCCTGATGTGAAAACCCTAGACTCGACTCCAGTAAAGGAATCGTCTAAAGGCTTTAAACGACTTTTGAAGTTCGGAAAGAAGAATCATTCTTCAGCTTCAGTTGATTTCAGTGTGGAATCAGGTGGTGCAAGTATTGATGGTTTTGATAAGGGTGATCGTGCAAGAAATACTACTGCATCAAGTGCAGGTGATGTGCTATTCTCTACCTTGAAGACTAATACCAGAAAATTGTAAGACTTAACACCAAAATATATATGGCAATGCTTGAAGTACAGAGGCTTATTTTACACGCCCCTGCCAGGCCACACACATTTGGGGGGGGAGGGGAGCCTCTTTTTTTTTTTTTTTTTAACAGTGGTGGGGTCAGCTGCACAGTGAGGGGCCTGTAAGGCCCGTGTGAAATGAGCCCCAGTACTTGGGGAATAATCCAAATATATAAGATGCACGGTTCTGCTTAATAAGCCGTGGTGGCTGCAATCCGATCCACCTCTTTGAGCTTCGATTAAATCGAGAAATATGTTTGATTGGCAATCTTCCCAAGGAATTCTCTAGATAATTCAAATACAATAAGAAAATTAGTTAATCTCAAGTGACGAAGGACCTTCACCGTCGCTAGTCGAGCCATGGTGCTTTTCCTGTTACCCATTGCTGGCATTTGAGGAAGGTCTATTGCGGCTGGCGGTGATGATGGTGGAAGTCGAAAATGATATCAATTATTAGAGTACATGACCAGACAACTCAATACACATTTGCTGGCGGATTAACAATAATGTATTTATAGTATTAATTTCGTATGCCGAAATTAATTAAACAATACAAAGTTCTTACATGACACTTCATGGTATTATAATCGTGCAATATGAAGTCCTAATACAGTGCATCAAGCGCGACCTTAACATGTCCACCCTTTGATGTTTAACATGCTTGGAAAATGATGACCTTGGTGGTGTCACTAAAAATTTAAATTGTCTGCCTGCTGACATATATTTTTTGTTACAGTCGATACATTGAAGAATCTAATCTCACAAGATGAAACATCAACTGTTAGCAACGCTTCTCAAAAGTGTAAGTGGTTTTGTGAACTTGTGTGCTCATTATAATCTTTATTGGTAAAATGAATGAAATCGGGTTCTCATTTATTTATTTTGCCTTGCTACAGCTTCTCGGCATTTCTCTTTATTGCCATTTTGGAGCAAGTCAAGTGAAAAGAAACAAGCTTCGTAGAGTATCAAGTCTGTTGAGGTGAAGTCTTACTGTTTTCTCGTGAACGAAAGATGCATTAGTGATTTGTTAATTGTTGAGTTCCCTGTAAGCTTGTGTGTCAAAATACTTCAACTTATGCTGCTGCGAAAATTAAAAGTAGATATTTGCACGTCCGTAAAACCGATCTTGGAATCAAATGCATGACGTATTGGATTCATTGGAACTGCATATTGATCATTTTGTATCCTAAAGTGGGATAACGTGAAATTTCGGTGTTATTTATCACATTGGCTGATCTTTTTTTAGGTGTCAATATCTTGCTTCCATTTGAATTTCCTGATACTAAAATTCTTATTTAGGTGGTCAGCCTGGATTACGAGTTCATTAATAATAAGTTCAAGCGTACATGGCCAACAACAAGAATAATGAATTTAATAGCTAAATGATGATAAGCAATATCGAGCAGCCATAAACTGTGTTAATGGACAGAATCTCGAGGTGTTAGAATGACAGTTATCGCTCCTCGTGGGAAGGTCCTAAATTATTGAGATATTGAATATTATTCACCCTTTTAGCAATAATCTACAAACAGTTGAGACCAAGGGCTTAATTTGATCGACAAGCACTTGCCCTGGCCAGGCTGCTCATGCATGCACGGCTGACACGTCGTTACACCCTTAATTTGTATAGCTAGAGGGAAGTATAATGTTTTGTGCTCTAATATCCAAAATTATTCCCTAGTATATTAGAGGTGTCAACCAACAATTAGCAACATGGTGAGCAAGATTCAATAATCAATAGTTAACATGATGTATCAATCAAAGTGAATGATACAACAAGAAAGCGGTCTTGCTAATTCTTGTCAAATCCTCATTTGCTAAGCATTCTGCAGCTTTTTGAGGGTCTTCTATGTGGCTTATCAGATTTACAGCCTGTTGGTTCTTCATAACCTATAGAAATGTGATCAAACACAAAGAAAGAGATGATAATTAATTGTTGGTTGAACCTTGACATGTTTGGTAAGGGGATTGAAGTGGTTCTAGTCGTGGGCAAACACGGCCCAGGCTGTCCAAGCCGTCCTACTCCTACATTGCACAACCTTTGAGTACTCAGATTGGCTAGTTCATTGTTGTGTGTCCAAGATTTATCATTTCACACAGATTAAGTTCGTAGAATTTCCAGATTTCCAACGAGACAAATCTCTCACAAACATCAATTTATTTGATTAAAGTTGTTACCTCCCAAATGCCAGTACTTTCTAGGACAAGAAATTCAGTTTCAGAATCTATCCTTTCAGATCCAACAACTAATTCTGAACTTTTGAATTCCTCATTCCCATGCATGCTTTATGCATACAAGCACCTGACACATAATAACAAACAATCAAGACAAGAAGTTACAAGTATAATATTGTTGAAGTTATGGAAAGAATAATCTCTATGATATTTTTTCAATAGTGTGATTATTTTTCTTAATAGTTGATTGTATAATTATTATGCAATATTTCATTTTAGAGTTATTTATAGCCCTATAAATAGGGTCTTTTACTTTGTAATAAAAATAAGTTTATTATATATAATTTATAATATTCTTCAAATGGTATCAGAGCAATTTCGATCCTAAACAAATTAACTTTTGAATTTCATTTCCGGCAAGCGGCCTTAAGCCGCTCGCCCAGCTACTAATGTTTTTTTTTAATTTTTCGGAGTTAGAGCACTTTCTCCTCTTAAGCTTGTTTGGAGTTTCTTCAGTTTTTGGTAATATGGAATTTGGTCCAATTTATTTGGAATTTGGTTTAGTATATGTCCAGTTCAGCTGAAATTTGGTCCAGTTCATCTGGAATTTGGTTTAGTATATGTCCAGTTTATCTGGAATTTGGTCCAGTTAATTTGGAATTTGGTTTAGTATATATCCAGTTCATCTGGAATTTGATTTGGTGTATCCGAAATTTGAAATTTGCATCCAGTTCATTTGGCATTTGTCGAGTTGGACTTTGAAATTTGCGTTCAGTTCATTTGGTATTTGTCGAGCTAGAATTTGAAATTTGCATCCAATTAATTTGGATATGAAATTTGCATCCCTTTGGTTTAGTAGTGGATGAGTTGGTTACTTGTAGATATGGTGTTCCTTCTTCCTCTCCAACCCGTATTGAGATTGACTATTATTTGATTTCTCTTTCAAGTCTTGGTGATGGTTTGGTTAGATTGGTGGATGATGATTTTCCATTATCATCAACTTTGAGTTATTTGTTCGGCTTGGTTGACCCAAGCAATTTTGAAGATTTGATTGGATCGATTTATCTTTCAAACTCAATTTGATTGCTGCTACATCATATTGAGTTTGAGGGAGGGTATTGAAGATATGGAAAGAATAATCTCTATGATATTTTTTCAATAGTGTATGATTATTTTTCTTAATAGTTGATTGTATAATTATTATGCAATCTTTCGTTTTAGAGTTATTTATAGCCCTATAAATAAGGTCTTTTACTTTGTAATAGAAACAAGTTTATTATATACAATTTATAATATTCTTCCCAACATTCTTGCACCCCCAAGTTGCTAGATGTGAATATTTGTTCATAGTTGGACCAAAATCAGGTAAAAAATGAGAGTGACTTTGTCGCAGCCATGAAAAGAATGAAGTTGACCCATATTGAGAATAAGACTCGCTTTTTGATGATTAGTAAACAAGAAATAGATTCAATATGTAGGACCATGTTCTTGCACCCGTACGTTGTTAGATGTGAAAGTATCTTTTTAGTCAGTTCCAAATCTTGATTAAGCATGTGAGTGACTTTGTTACACCCATTAAATGAATCAAAGTCGACCCACATCGGTAGTAAGGCTTGCTTTTTGTTGACATGTAAATGAATACCAAATTCAATATGTAGGACAAAGTGTTCTTGTACCCATAAGTTGTTGCTAGATGTGAATGTTGCTTCGTAGTCTGTCCTAAATCCTGATAAAGAAAGAGCTGAACTTTTTCATGTCCTTGAAATGAATCAAATCAACTTGTATTGAGAATAAGACATACTTTTTGTTGATGTGTAATAAAAATCAGATTAATATGTAGGACATTGCACCCTCCCCAAGTTCTAGATGTGAATATTTCTTGGTAGTGGATCTCAAATTCCGATTAGGAATGAGCGGAACTTTTGTCACATCTATGAAATGAATCGAAGTAGATCCGTGTTGTGAGTAAGACTTGCTTTTTGTTGACGTGCAAATAAGAACTACATGAACATGTAGGAGAAAGTGTTCTTGCACCCTAAGCTGCTAGGTGTAAGTGGTTTCTCCTAAGTCGGTCCCAAATGCTGAAAATACTTGAGAGTAACTGTCACGTCTATGAAATGAATCAAAGTCAACCCGGTTCATTATATGTAAGACTAAATGTTCTTGCCTGGATTGAGCTTACAAGACCCATGTTTTCTGGCGGAATGCTGCTGTTTTCTGCAAATTTTATAAGCCTTGCCATCTCTACACACAATAGCTCTGTACTCCCTCGATGACTGTAATAACAAGCTTCTCCCTGTTGATCACAATAGCAGAAGCCGAGCCTGGTTTCTGTGCCTACGCCCCATCTACCCCCACCTCCATTTTCTTTCTTTCTTTCTCATCTTTGCTGTTGCACTCAGATGTGCCTTTCTCATTGCTTCCTTGCTCGTTTTCCTCAGATGTGACTGCATTTCATAGACAAGGGGCATATGGATTTTGTAGCTGATTTTAATAGATAAATTCTAAGAAAATCATTTTCTATGATTTAGTTAGAGGTTTAGCTATGATGATGAAAATTAATAATTCTTGAGTGTTCAAAAAGTTAGAAACTTGCATGTCTAGCTATGATTTAGTCTCTGCTGTTTTCATTTCACTTTCCAAAAAATACTAAATTTAGAAAGTGCAATAATATAGAAAATGCAAATCCTAGCTGTCTCACATCACTAAATTAAGATTTGACCTTTCGATTTATAATCACTTAGACCCCCTCTCTTTACGAACCAATTTTAAGAGTAAGCTCGTAAAACTGGTATTCTAGCGACTACCCTTTTGGAAATGACCTTTGTTACAGATGAAGTCTCCTGGAAAGGGTTCTAATGGAATGCTAATAATACAATAATTATGCTACATGAAGATAAAGTTTGACATGATGGTTGACATAATGTCACGTGTCATTTCATTATTGGATTGTTTTAAACATAGCTTTCGCACCCAATTACCTCCCACCATGACATCTTCTGTCACTGCTTTTGGCTAGATTCTTCTTGCAGAGTAACATTATTCATAATACATGCCACCATAAATGCATATTATGTAAAAGGGTAAAGTGGTAATGATTGTAATTGTGTTTTCATTTACTATGCCTCCGTTTAGAAAACAATTTATAAATGAGTAATGGATCAGTGGATTATAGTTGTAGATGCATTGAAATGTGATGAAAAATGAAGTTTGATTATATATAAATGACTTACGAATTCTACTAAAAGGAGGCTAAGTTAAGACGTGTGTAAAACATGCCTCATAATTCTTGACGGGTTTGAGAACTGGCCCGGGCACGGATGGGCTGGTCATGGGGTTGTCCCGTCTTAACATCGGGTAGTACTGGTTATTGTTCAATGGCTCGCGGTCGTGTAAAATTTAAATTTTATTAAATTGAAAAAGAAAAATATTGAGAGTGGTCTCTCTTCCTATTTTAAGTCAGGCGGGTTCAAAACTGTCTTGAAATTAATTAAGCCTCTGTTTGACATTTATTAAATCAATTTTTTTTTTTTTTTATCAAACTCATTTTTAATCATGCATTCACACTAAAGTATTTTGCATGTAAACCTAAAATCTTTTCTTACTTTATAGTTATACTTCCTCCAAAAAATCACTATTTTAAAACTCATTTTTCTTCTAAAATTCATTTTAATTGATGTCAAATAGGGGCTAAGGCGGAATTAAGTAAGGCATAATTGCAAATTTTAAGGAAGCATTTCCAAATATAAATGTACGAATCTTATGTTTCTAAAATATAGGTCAATTGAATTCATATAAGACTTGTTTCTATTTTCACACAAATTAAGAAAATGTAATTAATTTGTTGAAAATATAATTTTTTTCTTAATATAGCCCTTCATTATATAATGATTTAAATATGATTAATCTATAATTGTTGATAATAAGTATATTGAATATAAACATATTAGAAAACTAGTGGATGCACGTGCGTTGCACGTGTAGCTGGGTGATGCAGTGTAACTAATAATATTGGAATTTGGTTATGTGGTATTTCAATGAACAATGAAACCTGTTTGAAAAAAGATGATTACATTGGATTATATAAAATATGTCAACATGTACTTACATTGGTGGTAGTAATATGAAACAAAAATGAGAGATCTTACATGTCATACTTGGATGCATGGTTTTTAACATCCTAATATGTACAATGAACAAAATCTAGCACGGCAAATAGAGCTGATGGGATTCAGGTGGTGGACCGTGGCTATAAGCATGCAAAAGAGATTCAAAATACATATTTTCAACTCTTGAACTACTACTACTACTCCTGCTTTTGCTTTTTGTTTGCATGTTTATCAACTTCCTGTATAAATGGTCTCTGGATTGTCGAGCTGCTTGTTGATGCAGTGTTTGTATCTGTAAGTTAAGATCATTGTGAAGTGTTTTGTTGTATCATGTTGGTAGCTAGATGGTCTTGATATTGAAGTTGTGAGTCAAGGAAGAGATGGCTTCATATGTGGCCTTGTTGGTCGTTGCTTCTATATTTACATTTTTTATCAATGTTGTTAAAATCGGCCCGACTCGGTCGGTTCGAACGGATAAATCGGGAACCGGGCCCAATACCGGGTCGATTAGGCATTTAGAACCTGAAAATTAAAACTTGCCTAAAAAATCGATGACCTGCCCGATTTTTATAAAACCGTTGACTCGTACTCGGTTTATACGGTTTGGCCGGTTCAAAGCTTTAAAACATTTGAAACCCTTTAGACTTACAAAATTCTCCATTTCTTCTCGTTCTTCTATGTCGTCTCCTCATTTTTCTATACTAAGTCGTCGACTGCCCTAAAGACCATCTTCTTTTGAAGACTCTTAACTATTGAGTTTTCATTTTTCAATACCTTCAGTAATGTTAAATTTCTCGTCAGATAATGATTTTTGTTTTGGATGGGAAATTGTTGGTTTATTTAGTTACTGAAACTTTATTTACAGATTTTTATATGCTTTTGCAGTTCAGTTGTGTGTGATTAACTGATTTATAATGCTTCATATTTTGTTTCTTTGAATCAAATGAGTTCCTTTCTGCTTACCTTTTACTTTGCTAACAAGGGACCGATGAAAGCATTAAAATACTTGATAATTCTTATGTGTAATGGTAAAAACAAGTAATTTTGTACAGTTTATAACTTTATACATATGTATCTTCAGATTGTAGATTTGAACGTTTAATGGCATACGTGTGTATTTGTAATTCTTTATTTAGGAATCCAAATAGGTTCATTTTTGCTTTTACTGTTGAATAACACATATATCATTTCATTGCTTTTATGTAAAATAGACAACAATACTCAATCTTTAGGAAATCAATCTATAAGTTCCACATCTTCTAGTTGTGTAAAGAGCGATCAAGCATGAGAATCTTTATTGCGACAATAACTTTAAATGTGGGGAAATTAATAGAATGAAGTATCATCTTTCTAGAATTAAAGGTCAAATATCTCAATGTAAGAAAGTTCCTTTTGATATTCGGGTTAAATTTCAAGCGATATTCGAAATGATCAAGGATTCAGGCTTATAGATAAGAATGATGAAGATGAAATTTAACTATTCGATCTTTTGATATTTAGTGCACTTTTTGAATTCAATTATAACATGACATTTTTCTATTGGAGAATAACATGATGTGAAACTTTTAAATTTTAACCATTTAAGTTTTCAAGCTAACATAGTTAATTACATAAAATTATGGACTTATTTTACATTACATAATTGGATTGAGCGAGACGTTGATTTTTTGATTGTATTTAATGATTTATATTAAATTTATGGATGAGTTCCTATTATAGTTTTTGACTTTTTGTGATTTCAAAAAAACTTGCTTTCATTTGATGAATTTTTTGTGAACTTATTTTATAAAAAAACATGTGGATCCATGTTCGATTTTTTGACCATTGCCCTTTACTCTATTACGGGTCGATGCTCGGGTCGATTTTTAAAACATTGATTTTTATGTATAAGATGTGTTCATGTGTAGTTGTCTGAATTGTAGAGTTGTTCTTCATATGTTCTTGTAATGTTTATTAAAAGTAGTTAATAGTACATTTAAGGGGAAAATAAAAAAAAAAAGGTATATAGAAAAATTTAATTTTGAGATCCGTACCTAAGCTTCACAGACTACAGGTGGACAAATATAACAAATCTAAACACAAAATCCACCAAAAAATAATAATAACTCATTTTGTTCTTTCAATATCTATTTTGACGCTATAAATTTACCATTTTTAACCGTAAAAATTGAAGAAAAATGAAATTAAGAGAAATTGGTGTGAGGTGAGGGTTGATGGTGGTTAGAAAAGAAAAATTATCTATTATAATTTTACATTTAATAATTTAAGATAAAAATTGAAGAAAAATGAAATTGGGAGAAATTAGTGTGAGTATAGAGGAGGAGGGTGGATAGAAAAGAAAAATTAACGATTATGATTTTAGGTTTAATAATTTAAGATAATTTGTATATTTAAACTTAATCGACAATATATTTATTATTATTATTATCACATTTTAAGTTTTTCAAAAAAATTTAAATTGATCCAAATGGATATTCATATCGTGAAATATCGAATCAAACGTTGTAGGGAAAATAAAGTTCGAAAAAAAGGACATTGTAATGAGGTTGAGATTGAAAAGAAACATAAACAATCACGACTTTACATTTCACAATTAACACAAAATTATTTTTGATATTTAAAATTTATCGACCATATATTTATCATGGTCGCACTTCAAAATTTTCAACAAATTTTAAATCTTTTAAAACGCATATTTGTAACTTAAAATACAGAATCAAACGTACAAAAGAATCGGCTTAATTTAAGATAAAAACTGAAGAAAAATAAAATTGAGAGAAATTAGCGTGAGTATGGGGGTTTAGAGGTATCAATCCGGGTGGTCCGGGCCGGATCGGCCTGCCAACATGTGAGCCGGGGTAACGGCCCGCGTGAAAAAAAAAAGCCCGCCGACTGCGGTTCCGGGTCGGCCCACAATTTTGGACTACAACTCAGGCCCGCCCGCTGACCCATCCGGGTCACGGGTCGCGGTTCGTTCCGTTTGGCCCGTATAATTGTATAAATAAAATTATAAAAATATAAAATTTTTCATATTTATAGTAAAAAATATATTTTTTTTTTGTCAAATATAAACTAAGAATTGAACAAAATGATAAATTCATAATTATATCAAGAAATTTTTACATAGAATTCAAATTAATGTTACATGAATTATTTATAACTTTGCAAAATTAAATTAAATTTAAACAAATAACAACTAAATGCATGTCTAATTACTATTATCAAATATTTATAGCATAAGTACATCTCAACTAGGTTGTCACTTACTTTTAGTATAATTTATAGTTGAAGTACATCACAACTATGTTGGCACCTACTTTTTGTTTTTTATTTCACGGGCCAGCGAGTTAACCGCGGTCAGTGAAGCCTAAACTCGCGAAACCCGCGAGTCACACCTCTTTGGCCCGTGAACCGCCCGCTCAGGTCGCGGGTCGGCCCGAGATTTTTACGGGTCTAGTCGGCCCGTCCGTCTTGACACCTCTATGGGGGTTGAGGGTGGGTAAAAAAGAAAAATTAACAATTATGATTTTATGTTAAATAATTTAGGATAATTTTTATATTTAAACTTAATCAACAATATATTTATTATTATCACATTGTAAGTTTTTTTTTATAAAAATTTAAATCGATCCAAATAGATATTTTTATCGCGACATATCGAATCAAACGTTATAGGAAAAATAAAGTTCGAAAAAAGGATATTGGAATATGGTTGAGATTGAAAAGAAATATAAACAATCACGGCTTTACGTTTCACAATTAATGTAAAATTATTTTTGATATTTAAAATTTATTGACCATATATTTATTATCGCCGCACTTCAATATTTCCAACAAATTTAAATTACTTAAAACACACATTTGTAACCTAAAATACTAAATCAAATGTATAAAAAAATCGGATTAGCCGAACCTTGCCAAAAAGTCAATCGACTTGGCTCATGGTTTATGAACAGTAACTGCAATCTGACTTTTATATATATATATATATATATATAATTTTTTTAATAAAGAAAGTTACCTATAATTTGTGATATACGGAAAAAGAAATCAACTTATCTGTATGAGATGTGTGTGGTATTTTTCCTTAGAAGGGAAATAATTCACATTTTTATAGTAAATGATTGGTTCAACTCCGACTATAGTAAGGGTGAACACGGTTCGATTTGGGCGGTTTGTACCATATTTTTAATTCAAATTATTTCATACGATTTGGAATTTTTTCAAACCAAATCAAAACCATTTTATTTTTCGAACCAAACCAAACCAAACTATAATTTGTAGGTTGATTCGGTTTTAATCTGCGATTTACCTATTGACGTTATAATAATATATTTAAAATAAGTTAACATATAATTTTAAACGAGAACTAATAATTTTAAATATTAAATTACATTCATATTTCCCACGAAATCCGTGAATAAATTATTTTCAAACTTGGTTGCTAAAAGATGTTAATAGAACAAATATATTTTTCTTTCTTTTTATTTACTTTTTCTTATTTGTCTTTCATATTGTCATATAGTAGTTGATAAAGATAGAGTCGCATTCTACTATAATAGTTTGTTTAAAATTCCTTTCGTCCTAATAGTGAGATGAAAAATAAGGTCTAAACATGATATGTTTAAATGTACAAAAAATGATAGAGTTTAGATTTATTAGAAATTAACAATTTTTATTCCCTAATGACTTTACGAAAGTAGAATGTAGTAGTACTAGTTAGGAAACTTTAACATTTCACACAATCAATACATTATATCGTTCGTTTTTTATAAACGACAAACAACTCATTAACCATCTAGGTACACAAATAGTCAATTTTTGTAATCCAAATCACAATTCACAAGCGTTGAGAAATGAAGGTTTAGGTAGCTTCTAAAGTTGTGGGCGTGATTTACTGTCGTAATGTTGTTGTATTATGATTTGGATTGTTGAAAATAAATATTTTTTCATATGATTTGAGATTAATTTTATTTTAGATTAGATATTAGGTCACGACGTGTGTTGTGGACTTATAAATCTATCGGCCAATAATGATGAACTTAATTTACTTTATATGATTATTTTAATGGGTTGGTTGTAATTTGTATTGCTAAATTGATTTTTTTTAAAAAGAGAAAACTTTAAAATTTGTAAGTTAATAAAATTAATTTTTTAATTAAAAATCAGTTCGGTTCGATTTTATGCGATTTTTGAAAATTGGAACGAAAACCAAACCATTTTGAAACGGTTTGGTTTGGTTTGGTTTGAAGGGAAAAAAAACCGCGGGTCCACGTGGACCCGAACCAACGGTTTCAAACTAACTATTTCGGTTCGATTTGCGATTTCGCGATTTTTTTGTACAGCCCTGACCATACGGCTCGCTACAATAACGGGCAACAGTCGGATTCGGGCTTCAGTAAAAGTTTATCGAACAGGCCAAACCTGGGTCGCGAACTGAGAGCTCAACGGATCAAACGGTTCATCTTCAATGAGGGATGGTTAAGCCTGGCCAGCCCATTTTGACTCCTCTATTCCCATAATTGGAATGAAAATTTTATTTTAGTTTTTCATTTGAACCTCCTTATAAATAAGGATTAAAATCCGACAAGCTAGTAATCTTTTGATGTGTTGACCCAGACCGACATCCCAATTCAATTGAGTCGTGTTCGTGTTGGTTCTTCAGGGTGCATCCCTAAATTTATGTAATAATCGTATTGTAGACATTAAGAAAAAAAAATTTATAATAAATGGGTTGGATTGATTTTGAATAATTTACCCAGTTAAGTTTGTTAAAATTAAAGTCCACTTAAATGAAGCACATAAAATTCAAAAACCCATCATACTTTTCAACAAACATAATTATCTAATTTTTTTTAATTAAAGAAAATCGAGTGATTACAAAATTAGTTGCGATTTTCTCTATAAAAAGGACCAAAGGCAAAATCACAAATGAAAGCTACAAGAGAAAAAACCACATGCAAAAATAATTCCAAAGTCGAAAGAAGGGAATAAACTCTCTCAAGTCTAAGTCCGAGAAATACAAAGAAAATTAAAATCTTTTTCAAATCAAGTAAATTCAAAACAAGTTCAGAAGATCAAAATCTTCATCAAATCAAAGAAAATTCAAGTTCGAGCCTCAAGTACAAATTCAAGCCCCAAAGTCCAAGGGCCAAAGAAGTCAAGTTCTCTACAAATCAAAATTTCGACAATTCTTAAAGTCTTTGATTCAAGTTACGCGGTCCCTCATCTTCAAACTTTCAAATCATTAATAAGATAATTTTGCGATTTTGTAGTCACAAGAAGATCAATATCCACTTGTATTTATCAAAAATACAATTTGTAACAGTTTCTATATTTTTAATACATGAGATTTGTCATACACATATTTCCTTCTAGTTCGATTCAAAACATTTTTCCTTCGTGGGATTGAAATATCATATTCAAGAAATATATTCAATTACTGAGGTTGGATAAAGTCAAGTATATATTTCTCATCGTATCATTTTACAGGTAACATGTACAACTTTTTTATAGTCGACCACATTGAGCACGTTTGATTGCACTGATAAGTAAAACTTATTTTTAAGTTACTAATTAATTTGATTTTTAAAGGGTAAGTAACACAATGTACGTATCTTTTAATGTCATTGTGCAAAATGTCCATACCTTTCATTTTAGACGTTTTTACCCATACCTTCCACCTTTCATTGTGCAAAAGGTCATTTTCAACAATTTTCCAATAAAATGACGATTTTACCATGAAACAAAAAGAAAATAAAATAAAAATTTAATTGCTACCATACTACCAATATTTTTAAAAAAAGTACAAAGAATCCTAAATAAATTAGAAAAAAAATCTCTTTCTTTCTCCCACCTCCTCCTCCACCGCCGGGCTAATACCAGAAGGTATGGTGAAACACGGTGACCGGACCACTGGAGGCCCCACTGCTCCGGTGGTGGCACTGCTGGATCGGGATACGTCGATTTTCGAAGCTTTAAAACCACATTTTGCAGCCCTTCTCTCAGCAATGCTGCCTTTATTATTCCTATCATCAGGAGTAGAAAATTCATTCAACTGATTTGAATTGGAGCTATTAATCACACCCCATCAATTTCTTGATTTTTCTCCAACTTTAACCTCTTCATTTCTTGATTATTACCATCAAGCAACGGTTTCGAATCGAATTGGTCCTGTTTAACAAATGGCCCTTCAATTTCCGCCATTTTCAAACCCTTCGATTTTTCTGATAATCAAAAAATAAAAGCTTGAAAAAAATCTGAGTCTATCTCTCTACATTACCGTCTGAAAAACACAGTATCAATCAATTAAAAATAATAAACCAAATACCCACTTTCTCAATCAAATTTACTCAACCCACAAAAAATTATCCCAACCCCAAATGGAATCTCAAACTCTATTTCAAGCTTAAAATTCCCACTGCGTTTTTCGCGTTTCAACATCCATTTCTTGAGTGGAGGAGGGCTGTTGCTTTTCAGGGACTGGGAGATTTTAGAGAGAGATATGGAGAGAGATTGTGTGTATGTATGCATGGTGGTGTGCATATATTTGTTTCGTTACCGAGCATTTTGCAACGGGTATGGTTCTCCGGAAAAATCTGGCGGAAGTTGATGAACAAAATATAAGTTCATGTGCCGGAGCCAAATTTTGAATGGGTTGGCGATGGGTTTCTGTTATCTGGAAATCTAAGGGTTAGTTTGATATAAATGTGAAAAATGGGTGGAAAGAAAATATTTTACAGGAAAAAGATTTTCCTAGAAATTATTTTGCTCGGAATTGTAATTAATTGTGTTTGATTGGTATAATTTTCCATGGAAAATATTGAAAATTTGATATCCGTTTGATTTCGTTTTTTATGGAAATTGTCCATTAAAGTGATAATGTTTTCTATTATTGGGTCTAGAATTTGTTCCAATTACCAAAAAAAATAAAAATCATACCGAATACCATTCGTTTGGCTTTGTTTTGCATGGAAATTGTCAATAAAACTGAAATTTTTTTTTGCCATTACGTCTAGAATTTTTTCAAATTGCAAAAATAAAAAAAAATTGAAAAGTTGGAAAATATTTTCTCACCAAAATATCAATAATTTATTTTCCCCAAAAGGGTGAAAATTTTGAAAAGTTGGAAAATATTTCCCCGGGAAAATTTTGTCAATCAAACACTACAAAAGTTGGAAAATGGAAAGAAAATAGAGCGTATCAACCGGACCCTAAGTGTGATTAGTTATTTCATCCGGTGGCGGCGGTGAAGGAGGAGGAGGGAGAAAGAAAGAGATTTTTTTAAAATTTATTTAGGATTCTTTTGTACTTCTTTTAAAAATATTGGGAGTATGATTGCAGTTAATTTTTTTTTTTTTCATTTGAATATGAGGGTAAAATTATGATTTTATTGGAAAATTGTTGAAAACGACATTTTACGCAATAAAATGTGAAAAGTAGGAGTGAAAATGTCGAAAAATGAAAGGTACGAACGCTTTGTGCTATTTACCCTTTTAAAATAAGAAAGTATGTTTGGTAAGTGATTATAACTCATGGATCATACAAATGTGAGTATTAGTTGTGGGAACTTATGAAGTGTAAAATATGAATGAAACTTATCATTTTTTTTTTCAATAAAATAATATTATTTAATTTAGCAAAACATGTTATAGTGGCGATGAATCTTTTTAAAGATCAATAGGTACAAATATTTAATATTAACTCACAGGAGCATAACGGTTCTATGGTGTAGTGGTTAGCACTCTGGACTTTGAATCCAGCGACCTGGGTTCGACTCCCGGTAGGACCTTTTAATTTTATTAAAATAACCTCTCTTACATTTTTTGTTTTGTTTTTTTTTTTTATAGGGTTAATTGGTACTGCCCAGTGAGTAATTTGTTTTCTGTTCAAACTAATATGTACGTGATGGTGCCTAATTAATATTACTTATTTTTATGTAGAAGAGTAAGAAGGGTTCTAATCGGCCTACTTGTCTCAAGAGTCGGGGTATGACCTTCAAATCTTTTGGCGTGGGAGGTTGGATAGTTGATAAAAGTGCACGATCCATATCAATTTTATTATATTTTTAATAGTTTGTGTGGGAAAAATGTACAGAAGTTTCGAAATAGGAAATGGGGAAATGAAAGTATAGTGATTTTAAATCTCCATCTGCCGTGAGCAATTCATTGTAAGAGGTAGTGGAATTATAGTAACGACAAGTATCAAGGGCATAGCTAAGGCGTAAAGAATAAAGCTTTCCAATGTAATGATCAATGAAAGACAAAAAGCACAATAAATTCTTTCTATAGGCGGCTTGCTCGAACGGTGGAAGAGCCAGAGGAGCCCGGGTCTTTTGATGGAAATGGAAGGCTTTTCATTATTCGAGAAAGCCCACCCAACCCAGTTCAGGCAAGCTTGGACCCAGACAAACGATCACCCCGTAAAAATTAGGGGTGTCCAAAATATCCGAACCGGACCGAACCGAACCGAATCGAGCGGTTCTTCATAAGTTAAAGACCCGAACAGGTACCCGAATCGAGAACCGAAATGTTTGGGTCGGGTTTCGGGTCTAGACCAAGAACCGAAGAATCGAATGAGACCCGAAACTAAATAATTTTTTTATATTTTTTTATTGAATTAATTAAATTGTTTTATATTTTCTAAATAAATTAACAAATTAATTAAATAAATAAAATTCATAATTTTATAACTCCTAAAACAGTTGAAGCCTTAATTTGTACATAAAACTAGTTAAGAGAAGATTCTAGACTTTTGAAAGTTTCCTAAGATGTAATTTGTATTGAAGAAACAGAGTTCTATGAGGGTATTGAGACATGTAATAGATATATATTAGTTGAATATTTTTTTATCAAATCTTATTAGTTGAATATTTTTTAGTTTATTTGTTTGTTAATTATGTTTTTTCAATTCTTGTAGAGTTTTTTGCCATGACAAGTCAAGCAGTAGCAGTTGGTATTTGTATTCATTGAATTAATGTTATTCGACAGCTAATTATTTTTATATTTTTGAATTTGGCTACGTTAATTTGTAAAAGTTACAAATGAAATGTCATTAGTTATATTTATGTAGTATTGCTGTAAATGTTAAAAAATTTAATTATGGTACGGAACCGAACCGAACCCGAACGGTTCCATAATTATATTTGGACCCGACGGGTCCATTTATTAAATACCCGAAAATTCTGGAACCGAGCAGAATCGAATTGAACCGAACCGACCCACGAACACCCCTAGTAAAAATATGGGTTTTCAAGTGTTAGTTTTGCCTCTCTTGAATTGATGATTCAAACAAGGTTAAAATTCCAATTTAGATTTTTTGGCCTGACCCCGACCTCTGGCACACCTTACCTCACTTGAATTCTTCGCATAAACAGCGTAAAGGTCAGAATCATTGAGAGTCAAAACTGCAAAGAAAAGAAAACAAGTAGTTAGCCCAACATCAATATCTCAATATAGAAAGTGAATGGAATGCCAGAAGCCATAAATTATATCTCTAACCCTATTAGGTCCTAAACTAGTGACCCTGATCACATCTTCCGTCAACATATCGTCAATGTTCGTGACGGGAGGCTTCTACCGGAACTACTCCTTCGCGTCCTGAGCTACGGTATCAAGCATTCCATAGTGTGAGCAACACATATGGTCTTCATATGCAGATCCTAATGAAGAAAAGCATGCTGAAACTTTATGAAACTTCAAATTTATAAAATTAGAAACTTTAAAACTTAAAGTCTAAATTCTTTTAGGACTTTGTTTGGTGTACATAATTATTGTACATACATACCCCTATGTACAATAATTATGTACACTTAACATCTTTCATTCTTTTATTATCAAGATCATCTATGTCAAATTACCAAGAAAATTAATAGTGTGGAACATACCTTAGTTTTTTGGGAATGATTCTTTATTATTGGATCTTGAATCTTGAAGATTGACTCTTTTGATTCTTGAGTTTTTTTATCTTGATTTTGACTTCTTGTTCTATAATCTCGATTGTCTCGTGGTTCAATTTAATTTCTTCAATCTTTCTTCTTGATTCTTAAGTGTGGTTTTTTGGATCATCCATTTCAATATGCTCTCTCTTGTATTCATGTGTTGATGTGATGACAAAAAAAAAATGAGAATTACATATAAATTGTGGATTATAACCCTATATATATCCATAAGTATTTCGCTCATCATAGAATACAATTTTAAAGGAATTTGATCTTTACACATATAATCCAGTCCACACTTCATTTAGTTGTCCTAAACCTAACAATTTAATTCTTTATTAGACCATTGTAATTGGGCTCAATTTTAATATGACCTTAAACACAATTAATTACATATGTAGGCATACAAACCAATTAATTAATTTTTCAACAATCTCTCACTTGGGCCACATATATTACCTAATAAATATGTATAACCTTATGACATCAAGACTTATGTTATCATAACCAAAAGTATCTCCGAACATTTCATCCATTGATTACATTAATATAGGATCAAAGTGGTTTTCATTATTAAAATCATAACTAAACCCTCAATGGTCACGTATATCAACAAAATCAAATGACATAGATCAAGTATGAATGTATAGCATGGAAATTACATATAATGTAATCTAAACATACTTATTTCTAATTAGTCATACCTTATTCTTTAATGGGATCAACCATAAACTTTAATCATAATCGAATTGAACTGAATACTTTGAAGTAAAATCAAATACCCATAGATAAAAATATGTGTCTAAAACAAATAACACCTGAATAAAAACTCTCACTAAATTGACATATAATCAAAAAATGTAACACCCATGTGTATTGAAAGACCTTGGTTGATATCACATTAGTAAGCGGATTAGTAATTATATAGTTTGTTCTAATATGTTCTATAGAAATCCGAAGACTCTGAATTCTTTCCTTAATAATTAGAAACTTGATGTCTATAAATTTTGACATCAACAAGTTCTTATTGGAATATAAGAATGTTATTGTCACATAATAACTTAAGTGATCTTTCAATTCTATCCAAAATATGCAGCCTAGTGACAATATTTTACAGTCATATTTCATGATCAAAATCAGAATATTCAATGATCTCCAATTGGTCTGATTTTCTGTATGTGAATCTGTGATCATATAATTCTTAATTTTCTATAGATACCGAATAACCTAATTGTCTGTTTTCCAAATATCTAACCCAAATTTATTTAAATATCTTCTTAGTATTCCAACAATGAGTACTATATCTGAATGTGTGCAAACCTTAGCATAAATTAAACTTCTAACAGTTGAAGTGCAAAGAATTTTTTGTATTTTCCTTTTCTTTAAATTTATCCTTAAGGCATTAATTGAGAGTAAAGCTCCTATAGTAATAGGGGTATCACCTGATTTATATTATTGCATCCCAAATCTTTTAAGAATTTTATCGATATAGCTATTTTGTGATAATCCAAAAATATCTCAATGATTACGGTATACTTGTATCCCAAACACAAAAGAGGCATCACTAAATTTTTTTATCTCAAGATTTTTTTATAGAAATATCTTGTTTTTGTGCAACAAACTTATATCATTGTATGAAATAGTATGTCATCGCCATACAATACTAGGAAAATATGCTTACTCCCACTGAACATGTGGTATACACAATCATCAACCACGCTCATCTCAAAACCAAACGAGATTATTATTTGATAAAATTTGTAATACCCCTGACGAGAAGCCATTTGAATCCATAGATGAATTTATTTAATTTGTAAACTATCTGACGTATTTTAAGATCAAATTGTATCATATATGTCATAATAGTCTTGAAAGAGACTTTCGTGGAAATCGGAGAGAAAGTCTCATTAATGTTAATGCATTCCTTTTGAATAAAGTTATTTGCTACAAGACGAGCCCCATATATCTCCACATCACCCTTCGAATCCCTCTTAGTTTTAAATATATATTTACAACCAATCGGCTTAGCACTTTCAGGCGATGGGATAGTTCCCAAACATTATCGTCT
The DNA here is from genome assembly GCA_019097785.1 of Fraxinus excelsior. Classification (NCBI taxonomy): domain Eukaryota; kingdom Viridiplantae; phylum Streptophyta; class Magnoliopsida; order Lamiales; family Oleaceae; genus Fraxinus; species Fraxinus excelsior. The sequence goes on from CM032644.1 coordinate 16,763,472, forward strand.
TTCATTGAATTTATTTCTTTATGCATAGAATCAATCCACTATTGATAACTATTCATTTGCATGGTTTGATGAAAGTTGATTGATGAGATCTTTCGTCACTATAAAATCATCTGAAATTGTCTTTCTCATTTTTATAGTGGATTTCCTTAATGCCATTTGTTTTTGAGGTTATTGAGTTTGTTCTTCTAAAACAATCTTTTGATTGTGTATAGGGATTTTTGTAATATTGTTTTGATCCGAAATTGTTTCTTTAACAAGATCTAGAGGAAGAATTTGTCAATGGTCATGATCATTGTCAATTGTAACAAAAGAAATATATATATATTCTTCATCTAAAACAAAATCCTTAACCTTTATAACATTATTTCCCCCTGCAAACTCCACATCCTCAAAGAATGAGATATTTTTCGTTTCGAAAATTGACCTGATGTGGGATTTTAAAATTTGTAACCCTTTAACAGTTGCATTACTTAAGACTTTATTGAGAATTTAAGTTGAAGTCTTTAGTGCTTCAACCTAGAGAGATCTTGGTGTAGTATGTGATGATTCCACATTCCTCTAAGAATTTTAGCAAAAGGCCCTGGACGTTGTTCTCCTAATCCGTCATATCTATCATAGTATTCATTGCTATGGTAAGATCTGATTTGTTTAATTTTTTTCTACTGAGTTGATTTTTCAACATCAGTCTTATAAGCTTTGAACTTCTTCAGTGATTGAGATTTCTTATGAATGAGATACATGTAGTCATAATGAGAAAAATCGTCCATGAATGTAATAAATAACTGTTGACCATTCTAAGAAGTCGAAGTGAATAATCTACATATATTCGTATGAATTAGTTCAAAGACAACTGAAGTTCTTGTGGCACCTAATCTCCTTATATTTATTTGTTTCCTCTTAATGTAATTAACACAAACATTAAAGTCCGTAAAATCAGGGGAATCAAGAATTTCTTCTAACACAAGCTATTCCTTTCTTTTTTAAGGGACGTGACTTGATCGCTTGCACCATAATAAAGCGAAATTCTTATTGGTTAATTTATGTTTAATACCACTTAAATTCATATGCAAGGTTTCTTTATATGAGACAATCATATTAAACGAATGTAGGTTATCATAATCGAATAAAGAACTGGTACCTACAATATTTGAGTTAAGACAAAAATCAAACTAACTATTTTCAATTAAACAAAAGTAACCAAATTTGTCCAATGTAGGAATAGAAACCAAATTCTGTCTAAAATATGGTACCACAATTGTATCTCTCAAATCCAAATAATAACAAATCTTTAATGATAACCTAAAAAGATCCTATAGCCTCATCTTTAACTGATTTGCCAACGCCCACCTAGATGAATCTTTCAGTATTAAGTGGATTTAGGCTGTTTGAGCAACCCAACATAAACATACTTATTTGAATAGTGATACTGAAACTTATCCATTAAATGTGTCTAGGTCGCAATGTCTAAATCCATGTTACCAAAAATGATATAAACGTTCTCTTTTCAACCCTTAAACTTTAGTTCAAGCACATAAATTGAAATGATATTGGTAGATATTTCAGAAGTTGATGAATTAAATGAATAGATAACTTAAACCTAATTAACACGTTCACATGAAAATCCACATTGGACAATCAATATTTTCAAATAATGGTGCGCCACGTCATAAGAGACTGATCACAACATTGATATTTAGTCTTTGGATATAAATATCAACATGTAAGTGGTACTCTTGATGTAGTAGTCAAATATTGACGATAAACCTAGTCAAACATCAAGTCCCTCTTTGGACTGACTCAATGTTCACATAATGAAAAACTTTACAATTATCACATATTTATTACTACATGTGCGCAAATATTAACATTCCTTTGCAAGACGGGCAGCCCCGGTGTGCCATAGCGCCCATACGCAGCATTGTTGCGCTCCAGTTACCCCTGTTCATCCATTTTCTAAAAAAAAAAAAAAATCCTAAATTTATTGAACCTTAGGGTTTGAAATTTACATTCAAAAATTTAGAGAACTAAATTATGAGTTTCAACTTTAAAATCCTTCATTTAATCTCAATGGTTTAACATGGAGTTGGTTCTAATATCACTTGTTGAAACTTTATGAAATTTTAAACTTTATAAAACTGGAAACTTTAGAACTTGAAAGCCTAAGTTTCTTTATTGTCAAAATCCTCCATGTCAAATCACCAAGAAAATTAATAATACGGAACATATCTTAATTGTTTGTGAATGATCTTTTATCACTGGATCTTGATTCTTGGAAATTGACTCTTTTGATTTTTGAGTTATTGATCTTGATTTTGACTTCCTGCTCCATAATCTTAATTGTCTCGTTTTTCAATTTAATTGCTCCAATCATTCTTCTTGATTATTGATTGTAGATTTTTTGGATATTCATTTTCAATATGTTCATGTGTTAATGAGATGACACAAAGAAGACATTTGAATTGGGGACTATAAGCCTATATATATATATATATATCCTTAAATATTTCGCCCATCATAAAATACAATTTTAAATGAATTTGGTCTTTGTACATATAATCCGACCCACAATTTGTTTAGATACCTAAAGACCAATAATTTAATTCTTTATTAGACCAGTTTAATTTGACTTAATTTTAAGATAGTCTTATACACAAATTAAATAATTTTCCAACAAAGCACATTTTCCATCACCATGGAGAGCTTATGATCTTTTTGCGGCTTTATATTCTCGACTAAAGGATACAATACAATTTGTTGTTCTTGGAGAGGTGCTTTGTAAAGTCCCAATTTTATTTTCCCCACGTAATATTATATGGTATGATTTTAACCATTAAATTAAATTAAATTATTATGTTGGTGAATTTAGTTTTTTTTAAATATCTATTATATGTATAAACAAATTATAAATGTATATTATTATGTAATTATATACATTAAGTGGTTCAGTGGGAGAATAAGTCTAACCAAGTCAAGTATTCTAATCCTAATTACATCCCAAATATTCATCCTCCATTCCTCTCTTTTTCTCACTAACTTTTAAACTATCTAAGAATGATCAAAACTCACATGTTTTTCAAATCTGTTTACATACGTCTCTCTTTCTCTTTTTTCTTCTTTATATAGCTATTAATAATTGTTAATGGATGAATTGTGAAAGACATATATATAATAATTCAGGAAGCATCTTGTCGGGTTTGATTAATCCAACTTACAAAAAAGTTTGAAATACACTTACTAATGTTCACATTAAAGACTTTCTAATCTCTTGATTAATATATTAGGAGGGTGTTTGCCTTTTTGGTGCGGATTAAAATTAGATTTTTAGTAGATTGTGATAGAAGTTTATGAAATGTGTGATTGAAAAGTTGTGGGACCATGAAAGATGTGGTTAATATTGATTGTTTGACGACTAGAATTAAAATCAGATTTTAATCTAGACCAAACAGGGGGCTAGCTATTAATAGTTCTAATCTCTCTCTGGAGCGTGACAGTTTGATTGTTTGTATAGACAAAAATATTTATGATGGTGTTGATAATGAGGTCACTGTAGAATATTTTCAAAACATGAAAACTGATAGGCAGATAGGGTACAATTGTAATGCATTAAAAAGAATTCATTATAATTTTTAATATTCTTGTGTTACTACCTCATTGGAAAAAATTTACTTAGGTCCCCCATTGAATTACTTTCCTGGCTTCGTCCCTGTTTGTAGAATAAAATCATAAAATACTTCGCGATTTCTTCTTTCTCTGAGTGCAGGGACTAATTACAGATCATATCAGGTTTTTTTCTTGCCTTCGTAATTTGGAAAAAGTACAAAAAAAAAAAAAATTGTCCTGGGTGAATTTTTGCCTGTGGATTTGGAACTATGCTATTGCCTTTCGTTTCAGATACTCCAAGATGGATTTTTTTCCAAACATAGATTAAATGTTTTGTGGTATAGCAAGATTCCTGAAATTTTTCTAGTTTCTCCTTTGAGATGCTTACTCGGCCTTCCTTAAGGTGTGAATTTGACTTTATGCTAGATAAATTAGGGGTTGCGACTCTGGTGAAATCTGATATTGATGGTAATATATCGGTAAGATTTTCCTTTTCTTGATTCAGTAAGTATGCACATAAAAAAATGATAGGAAGTTGTTCTCCTTTTCTCTGCATAACATATCACATGTAAACAGTTGCAGACATTTTAATCACAAGCTTCTTGGCATAGTAACTTTTTTCTGATACTCAAGATAAATTTCAATGTTTATTAACTGGCAGAGGCTGGAATCTAAGTACTCTTCCAGTCCATCCAGATTCAACTACTTGTACAGCTTCTTACAAGCTGAAGTTGAAATAAAAACTGCCAAATCATCATCAAGTTGTACCAATGCACTTCTTTGGTTGACGAGGTATTACTTACTCTTAGGTGTTTTTTCTCTTATCACTTATATTCCATTCTCTGGTTTTGGGCAAGAATGCTACTGAATTCTGAAGAAGTAGAACTTCTTTTAAACATATTACAAGTGCTACTATATGAAGTTGCATAATATGTATTATTGGAGTATAGTGCACAACGTCTGTTGTTAATGAACCGAAAAAAAAAAATCAATTTTCCATTTTGACAACTAGTGATGATCCTAAAATTTAAGATAGTATATCTGGTTTAAAAATAAAAAATAAAAAATCACTGCTATGCAACTTCTGACCGCATGCTTCAAAGTTCTGACCATTTACTGTGTGCATTCGAGTTTAAGCTTGTGAAGATAACATTAATATTAAATGTATTGCAGAGCAATGAATTTCCTAGTTGAGCTGTTTCGAAATCTATCCCAACGTCAAGATCAGTCAATGACTCAATGCCACATGCTTGTAACTGTAAGTGTTATGCCCTAGGTCCAATCAACTTTGGACATAAGCACTTTTAATGTATATATAACCGATGCATATTTATGGCAAGATTTATTATTGAATTAATATTCTAATTAATTAAATAATAGAATCCGTAGATTCAAGTTTTGGTGATTTGTTAATCACAAAGAGTTGTGATTGTGAGATACAAATTACGTATGACTGAATCTTAAATCGTCCATGGTCGTATGTAATAACGAGATACAGATATCGTTATTACGGATAGACCATCATGTGTGTGATTTCTTACTTGTAAAGTAAGTAGTTGATCTCAAAGCTAAAATGCGGTGACACTTGAATGAACACGTGGATGTTTTGTTATAGAACAAAACATTGGAGACCCTCTGGGAGCTTCCACATAGATATCTATCTAAGTGTCAGTGGTTAATCTCTAACGTTCGGTAGTGAAATTGGTCCTTTGACTTGAGGTCATCATAGTGCCTTATGTGAGGACAGTCATGCTTTGGTGATGTCGGATGTTGCTCTGTCAAGGGTCGCTAATACGGCATCATTCGGGTATGTCAAGAATCATATGAAGGTTGTGAATGATCAATAGGGGATTCGTCACTCTTAGATAGTAAGAGATTATGATCTACATTTCATCCAGTTAAGTTGATAATGAAATCCTTGGCCAAGGTGAACTCATAAGTCGAAAAAGAGTTTTTGACTTACATTGACTTAACAGTAGGATAAAAGATATGATCGATAATTGAGATTGACTCACGTCCATATCTCGTAATTGATCGGATCATATTGACAAAGGGATTATAGTTTCACGATAAACGAACAAGTTTGGTTTTGTCATGTCACGTGACATTTTCCGTCACATGTATTGCCCTGACACATTGCTAGATGTCAATCTGGGACAACGAATGTAAATTGATGATAAATTAAAATGGGTATTTTAATTTATCAGTTTTGATTAGATCAAAATAATAATTCACGTCGTTAGACATCGTGATCGGGAACCTAATGGGTCACACACAAAAGAGAATCAGAAGAATGATATTTACCAATTAATTAATTGACAAGTGTTGGATAATTAATTAATTGGGTTGCTTATTAATAGGCCCGAATTAATTAATTGGATTAATTAATTCATGGACCGGATTTAATTAATTTGATTAATTAAATATTGGACCGGGTTAAGTTAAGAGATGGGCCAGCCCGTTTGGACTTATATTAATAAGGTGTTAGGGTTTGAAAACAGTTATGGAATATTCATTATTCTTGCTAGCACGAGAAAAGAAAACCCTAGCCGTCATTCCTATTCTCTGTGTGGATCACCATTGGAGGCTGGACAATTGGACAGCTTGGACTGTAGATCGTGATCATTGGAGTTCGTGAATCAGCAAAAGAGTTTGCAGAATTCATCAAGGTATTATTCTAAACACAGTTTCTATCTAAACATGAAGCAGATCCTTGTTTGGGAATCGAAATTGTTTTACTTCTGCTGCGCATGATTAAGTAGGTTCCCAACAGGTTGTATGTTTAGGTTAGACATAATGGTAGTTGGAAGAGATGGTGGAGATAATGCCTCTATTGGTGGGGTTAATAGTGTTGTAGAGTGTGTTGGTACGTCGCATTGAGATTGCCCATGAGGTTGCACATTGGATGAGGTGCTGTCTGGCGGAGAAGTTGGTGGCAGCGGAATGGTAATTGGTGGAGGAATCTAGGTTGATATAGTATCTTTATGTGGACGTGGAGAGTGAGTTGAGAGTGTAAGAAAAGGAAAAACTGTCTCAACAAACTTAACATGCCTGGAAACATATGTTTTAGCAGTTGATGGATGAAAACATAAGTAAGCACTTTGAGTAAGAGAATAACCAATAAAAACACATGGTTTTGAACGAGTATCAAGTTTATGAGAAGAATAAGGTTGAAGCCATGGATAACACAAACAACCAAAAATTTTGAGCTTCGAAAAGTTTGGGGTTGTGCCAAAAAAAATTTCATATGGAGAAGAAAGTTTAAGAGTTTGAGTTGAGACGAAAATGTTAAAGGCATTGATGCATGAGAGAGTAAGGAGAGACCTGTTTCAACAATATGACGGTGTCTCCTTTCAGAGTAGCCATTATGTTCTGGAATGTGTGGAGGAGTAGTGAGATGAGAGATGTCATTTGTTGCAAGAAACTTGGCTAAAGCTATGTATTCACCACCGTTATCTGAATAAAGTGCACGAATTTTTAGGTTAAAGTGGTTTTCTACGATAACTTTAAATCTTATAAAAACATCTCTAACTTCTGATTTGTGTTTAAGAGAATAAAACCAAATATATTTAGAGAAGTGGTCAACAAAAATGACGTAATATTTGAAACCATCGTGTGATCAAACGGGTGAAGTCCATACATCCAAGAAAATTATTTCAAGAGGTTTTGTAGAGAAAAGAGTTGAATTAGAAAAATGTAGTTTATGACTTTTATTACAATGACATGCATTACATGAAAAATTAAATGACAAAGATGCTGATAGATCTAATTGATAATTAGAAACAATATATTTTGCCAATCAGAGAAAGTTGTCTTGACAGTGGAAAAGGCTAATAGAGATTATGTGTTCGGAGAAGAAACTGGCCATTCATACACCCCATCCTTTGTTTGACCCTTCAAAAGGACTCTCCCCGTGTGAAGTTCCTTCACAAGAAAAGAAGAGGGTAAGAATTCAATAGATACATTATTGGAAAGACAAAATTGTGAAATTGAAATTAAATTTTTCTTCATGTTAGGAACGCAAAGAACATTGTTTAATGAAAATGTTTTATTAGAAGTCTTGATAGATGTGGAACCAGTGTGAGTGATTGGTAGGTTTGTTCCATCACCAATCATGATATCATCGAAACCGGTGTAGGGCGTATGCAAGGACAGATTGTTCAAGTCGGCAGTGACATGGTAAGAAGCACCATTGTCTAGTAGCCACTGTGGTGAGTGGGAAGTTGAATTCATAGCAAAGTGTACTTGAGGCTGCCATGGTGTTAAAGAACTTGTCATTGAGGCACTTGTGACGGAGGAAGACTGAACTGGAACAAGATGAAAATAAGGGCATTTCTTGGCTATATGTCCTTGAATTCCACATATCTGGCAGTGACCAAGATAAGGTCTAGGAGATGATCGATCATTTTGAGAGGTATTTGACCCAGCATTATGTGATGTGAGGGAGCGATAGTTGGGTGACGGGCGCTAGCCCGTGTTATTGTTTCTAGAAATTGATGATGGACGCCGATTGTTGTTATTATTGCCCAAGTTATTTGTAGGATGCCATTGATAAGTGTGTAAAAATACACTTATTAGACATTTTCTAGATTTAATTATAATTGAAATTGAGTCAATTTTTATGCATGATTGTGTAATTTTTACTTTTATAGGCTAAAACCCCGTCAAGAAAGAGAACAATGCAAAATGAAGAAAAAGGACTAAAAGCGTACAAGTTTTGTGAGTTTGAGATCAAAGTGAACAAGCCTAAACGTTGGAGGATTTGTGATGCAATTTATAGAGGGCAAAATCAAAAGAAAATTCAAAATTTGAGGACCAAAATGTACCAAATCATAGTTGAGGGACCAAGTGCGCAAATATTGGAGGGACTTGGCTGCAAAATGATAGAAATTTCTTAAACATCTACAGGTTACTGCAGCGCCACTTTTGTCCAAAAGATTTTGTTAGGGACCAATTTGCACACTTGGCGAAAATTTGGGGACAAAAGATGCAATTTTCCCTAGGTTTTGTTAAAAATCAGCACGTTACCTCTCTCTTAACAGTTTTCATTTTCAGCTTCTGCCGGGACGTCTTTCGGCTTCTACGGTTTTCTTTCTTTTTCTTTTTCTTTCATTTTCTTTTATTTCCTTTTCCTTTTGTTTTTGTTTGGTATTTTGGAGGTAAAATCAAAGAGCACAAGAAGGAGATACCAAAGGATTTGGCAAGGATTTTTGGAAAATTAAACAAAGCTTCAAAAGGGTTTTATCTTTAAACTTTGATTTTTCTCAATTTTTTTGTCGTATTTGTAATGTATTGGTATAAATATTTTCCTTTTTATCATATGTATAATATGGGCTAAATTGTTGTGTTGGAAGTTATGAATTTAGCTTAACCTTGTTTCATTAATTATTGATATATTTATTGAATGATTGAAGAAATGCATTTGTTATCAAAATCATAGTGTATTGATTATCATGTTTAAAATGATTTCATTTACTTGATCACTAGATGGAATTGTTAGGTAGTTTGTGTAATTATTGAGAAATTGTTGCACTTACTAGGCCGAAATAATCGATACCCTGAGTTTGTCTAGTATACTAGGCGCGTCTAGATGATATAGAGATATACATCTACCTCGGGTGACCCGTTGAGTATTTTCACAAAAACTCATGAAAATTGGTTATATTTTTATCGACATAGAGATATGCGGTACGAATTAATCGATTATGGTTAATATGACCTCGAGAGGGGGTATTAACTAAAATAGGAAAATCGGGTCTAACTATCGTATTTTGGTAATTTGCATCGAAGTATAATTGGATTTGATATTAATGAAACAATAAGTTAAGCGACATCGTAAATTCCAACCACATTTTCCTCCGAAATTTCCAAAACTTTTATTTTCTTATTTTATAGATTTTTAGTTTATTTACCACTTTTTAAAATCATGTTTTTAATTGTGTGTGTTTTCTTTTGTCGTTAGAATTAAAATTGATTAAAGTTGTGTAATCGAAAGTATACATTCTTCGTGGGACTGACAATTCGGATTCTAAAGGTCCACTTTACTACTTGTACGCGACCTGTGCGCTTGCGGCATATTTTCATCGAACAGCCATCCTGAATTATTGCGAGTTGCCGAATTTGCCGATACAGGAAAATGAACAAGTTCTAGTTTTTCTTGAGGTAGAGTAGCTTCAAAGTTCAACAACTTTTCATGAAGCTCATTAAAAGTGATAGTGGTGTCACGGGCTTGTACTGCACGAACTAATTCCTTGTAATCATCTCCAAGTCCATCAAGAATTTTATCAGTAATATCATCTGTTAAGAAATATATTATTAGTTTATTTTATGGTTTATTAAGGGTAGAATAGTCCTTTTTAGTTTTCTTTATTTTGGACTATATATAGTCTCTCTATATTTAGGTTTTGTATTCACTTTTTCATTATGCATTATTAATGAAACCCTAGCCTCCCTTTTTCCTTTCTTTTTCTTTGAATTGTTTAACATGGTATCAGAGCAAAATTTCATGGGACAAAGTTTAATCTCAAACACAGCTTTTTTTTTTGGTGATTTCGAGACAGGTTCGATAGAGTTTTCTTTCCGTTTTGCAAATCTGGTATTTCGTTTTCCTTTCTTTTGAGATCTGTTTTTCCTTTTTCTTTGATTATGGCTACTGAAAGAGACGATTCGCTTCAGTCTGTAAGTGTGAGGTTGGATGGAAAGAATTATTCGTATTGGAGTTATGTGATGAGAAATTTTCTTAAGGGTAAAAAGATGTGGGGATATATTAGTGGAACTTCTGTGAAACCTAAGAATACCGATGAGGATTATGCTGGTTTGGTAGATAGTTGGGAATCGAATAATTCGAAAATCATTACTTGGATTAACAATTCTGTTGAGCATTCCATAGGCAGAGAGTTGGCAAAATATGAGACAGCAAAGGAGGTTTGGGATCATCTGCAAAGGTTATTCACTTAGTCAAATTTTGCGAAGCAGTATCAATTGGAGAATGACATACGAGCTCTTCAGCAGAAAAATATGAGTATTCAGGAGTTTTATTCTGCTATGACAGATCTTTGGGATCAATTGGCTCTTACAGAATCGGATGAATTAAAGGCATGTGCACCCTATATTGCTCGTAGAGAGCAGCAACGGTTGGTGCAGTTTTTAACTGCACTTCGCAGTGATTTTGAGGGACTTAGAGGTTCAATTTTGCATCGTTCTCCACTTCCTTCTGTTGACTCAGTTGTTAGTGAGCTATTGGCGGAAGAAATACGTCTCAAGTCTTATTCTGAAAAGGGAATCCTTTCTGCTTCTAATCCCTCCGTGTTAGCAGTGTCTTCTAAGCCATTCTCTCATAATCAGAACAAGTTTTACGGAAGGGTTGCCCCCGATGAGTGCAGTTTCTGTAAGCATAAAGGTCATTGGAGGGCTCAGTGTCCTAAGTTGAGACAGCAGAATCAATCACAACAACAATTTCAAGCTTGGAAGCCTGGCAACCAGTCACAATCGAATGCTCATAGACCACCTCATGGCTATAGACCACCACAGTCTAATACTGCAGCAGCAGCTTCATCAGGTCTCTTCACCGATCCTAGTACTCTGGCTGAGCAATTTCAGAAGTTTCTCTCCTTATAGCCACAAGCTATGTCTGCTTCCTCTCCTTCCGTAGGTCAGTTGCCTCATGATTCTTCAGGTATGTCACATTCTGTATGGGTCTTGGATTCTGGTGCTTCACATCATATGTCTCCAGATTCTTCATCTTTTGCTTCTGTGTCCCCTTCGTCTTCTATTCCTGTCATGACTGCTGATGGCACTCCCATGCCTTTAGCAGGTGTTGGTTCTGTTGTCACACCTCACTTATCTTTCCCTAATGTTTATCATATACCGAAACTCACATTAAATCTTGCTTCTGTTGGTCAGTTATGTGATTCTGGTAATTTAGTCACATTTTCCTCTTCTTCTTGTTATGTGCAGGACCTGCAATCTCAGAAGCTGATTGGGACAGGCCGTAGGAAGGGTGGACTATATATTTTGGATGAGCTAAAAGTACCAGTTGCTGCTTCTACTACTAGTGTTGATTTGTCTTCCTTTCGTTTGAGTCATTCTTCTTCTAGTTTTTATTTATGGCATTCTCGTTTAGGTCATGTTTCGTCTTCTCGTTTAAGATTTTTGTCTTCCACTGGAGCGTTAGGAAATTTGCAACCTTGTGATATTTCTGATTGTAGTGGATGTAAACTGACAAAATTTTCAGCTTTACCTTTTAATCGAAGTATTTCTGTTTCTTCTTCTTCTTTTGATTTGATTCATTCTGATGTATGGGGGCCTTCTCCTGTTACCACAAAAGGAGGGTCTCGATATTATGTTTCTTTTATTGATGATCATACTCGTTATTGTTGGGTTTATTTAATGAAATATCGTTCTGAATTCTTTGAGATATATCAAGCATTTCGTTCTCTTGTCAAAACTCAACATTCTGCTGTTATCAAATGTTTTAGGTGTGATTTGGGTGGGGAATATACTTCTAATAGATTTTGTGAGCTTCTTGCCTTAGATGGAACCATTCACCAAACTTCGTGTACTGATACTCCTGAGCAAAATGGTGTTGCTGAAAGAAAACATAGGCACATTGTTGAAACTGCTCGCTCTCTCTTGTTGTCTTCTTCTGTTCCTAGTGTGTTTTGGGGTGAAGCTGTTCTTACTGCTGTAGGTCTGATTAATACAATTCCATCTTCTCATATTTCAGGTCTTTCTCCTTTCGAAAAGTTGTATGGGTATGCCCCTGATTATTCTTTCTTTAGAGTTTTTGGTTGTACTTGTTTCGTTCTTCGTCCTCATGTAGAACGTAGTAAGTTGTCATCTCGATCTGCTATTTGTGTCTTTCTTGGTTATGGTGAAGGTAAAAAGGGATATCGTTGTTTTGATCCAACAACTCAGAAACTTTATGTGTCTCGTCATGTTGTTTTTCTCGAGCATATACCTTTCTTTTCTATTCCATCCACTACTCGTAATTTGACTAGATCTTATCTTATTTGTATAGATCCATTTTCTGACGATTCTGATAGTTTGTCATCTCAGGTTCCCAGTACCTCAAATACCTCTTCTCATGTTCTTACCCCGTTATCTTTACAACCAACTCGTATTGATCATTCTGCAGGTACTGACACTTTACTCTCCGGTACACCTGGAGGTCCCTCTTCTCCTACGGTCCCTCAAGCTCCGTCTGAGATTGTGGATCCACCTCTACGTCAATCCACACGCATTCGTAAGTCTACAAAGTTACCAGATTTTGCTTATTCTTGTTATTCTTCATCTTTTACTTCATTTTTAGCTTCTATTCATTGTCTCTCTGAGCCCTCTTCCTATAAAGAGGCAATTCTTGATCCTCTTTGGCAGCAAGCTATGGATGAGGAACTTTCTGCTTTGCATAAGACTGGTACTTGGGATTTGGTTCATCTACCTCCTGGTAAGAGTGTTGTGGGTTGTCGTTGGGTGTATAAGATCAAGACTAATTCTGATGGATCAATTGAGCGATACAAAGCTCGGTTGGTTGCAAAAGGGTACTCTCAACAGTATGGTATGGATTATGAGGAAACATTTACTCCCGTTGCAAAAATGACTACTATTCGCACTCTTATTGCAGTAGCTTCCGTTCGTCAGTGGCGTATCTCTCAACTTGATGTTAAAAATGCCTTCTTGAATGGAGATCTTCAAGAAGAAGTTTATATGGCACCCCCTCCTGGTGTTTCACATGATTCTGGGTATGTTTGCAAGCTAAAGAAAGCGTTATATGGTCTCAAACAAGCACCCCGTGCTTGGTTTGAGAAATTTTCTGTTGTGATCTCTTCCCTTGGATTTACTTCTAGTAGTCATGATTCTGCTCTTTTTGTTAAGTGCACTAATGCAGGTCGTATCATTCTATCTTTATATGTTGATGACATGATTATTACTGGTGATGATATTGATGGTATTTCAGTTTTGAAAACAGAGTTAGCTAGACAGTTTGAAATGAAAGATTTGGGTTCTCTATGATATTTCTTGGGTATTGAGGTAGCCTGCTCACCTAGAGGTTATCTTCTTTCTCAGTCAAAATATGTTGCAGATATTCTTGAGCGGGCTAGACTTACTGATAATAAGACTGTTGATACTCCCATTGAGGTTAATGCAAAGTATTCTTCTTCTGATGGTTTACCTTTGTCGGATCCTACTTTATATCGTACTATTGTTGGGAGCTTGGTATATCTCACTATTACTCGTCCAGATATTGCATATGCTGTTCATGTTGTTAGTCAGTTTGTTGCTTCTCCTACTACAGTTCATTGGACAGCTGTTCTTCGTATTTTGCGGTATCTTCGGGGTACAATCTTTCAGAGTCTTTTACTTCCATCCACATCTTCCTTGGAGCTGCGTGCATACTCTGATGCTGATCATGGCAGTGATCCCACAGATCGCAAGTCTGTTACTGGTTTCTGTATTTTTTTGGGTGATTCTCTTATTTCTTGGAAGAGCAAGAAACAATCTATTGTTTCTCAATCTTCAACCGAAGCAGAATATCGTGCTATGGCATCTACTACCAAAGAGATTGTTTGGCTACGTTGGTTACTTGAAGATATGAGAGTTTTTCTTTCTCATCCTACTCCTATGTATTGCGACAACCAGAGTTCTATTCAGATTGCCCACAACTCGGTTTTTCATGAACGGACTAAGCACATTGAGATCGATTGTCACCTTACTCGTCATCATCTCAAGCATGGCACAATTACTTTGCCTTTTGTTTCTTCTTCTTTGCAGCTTGCAGATTTCTTTACTAAGTCGCATTCTATTTCTCGTTTTCGTTTTCTAGTTGGCAAACTCTCGATGCTTGTAACTGCCGCATCGTGAGTTTGAGGGGAGATGTTAAGAAATATATTATTAGTTTATTTTATGGTTTATTAAGGGTAGAATAGTCCTATTTCTATATATAGTCTCTCTATATTTAGGTTTTGTATTCACTTTTTCATTATGCATTATTAATGAAACCCTAGCCTCCCTTTTTCCTTTCTTTTTCTTTGAATTGTTTAACATCATCTTCATCCATTAGTGCTCCGAGAATAGCAAGCTCATCAGTACATGCTTTTATTGCGTAAAGAAAATCTGTAACATTTTGAAAACCTTTGGTTAGATTTTTAAGATGATTTTTGACTTGCTTAATGTGTCCTCGTGATGGCTTAGCGTAGGTGTTTGCCAAAATTTCCCATGCTTCCTTGGAGGTTGTGGCCCTGGCAATAAACGGAATAATAGTGGGAGAAAGAGATCCAACAAGAGCATTTAAAATTAATTGATCTTGTTGAACTCATATAGTGTGAGCAGGATTTGATGTAGTTGTATTATTTCGAGTAATAGTAGCGGGTGGGCATGGTTTTGATCTATCTATGTATCCTAGGAGATCATATCCAACAAAGAGAGTGTGGAATTGAAGTTTCCAAGAAATATAATTAGTAGTAGTGAGTTTGAGAGGTGCTTGGGCCGAAGGATTTATGGTGATGAGTGTATTGTTTGGTTCTTTTGAGTTTTGCATGATGTGATTTATGTTGGCTGTGGTCATGTTTTGCATGGTGGGATTTGTGTTGGCTGTGGTCATGATTTTAGTGGCTGAGAAAGGAATAGCAGTAGCAAATTGTTTTTAAGAGAAAAAAAGAAAAGAAAGTGCTCTGATACCATTAGAGAGTAGGAAAGAACAGAGAAGATAGAAAATCACACACACTTCTATTCCATTGATTGCACAGTATTTATAGAGTACAAATGAAACCATAATACAACTAAGTTCCTGAATTATCTACTGAAGTTGTTATGGAGTTGAAAACATAAAGATACAAATTCAAAATTTAAAATATGGATAATAACAAATGGATAAGTCCATGAACTAACTGCTCCTGCTCTATTAACATGATGTAATAATCACTTTGTTGGTTTCATCATAATTGAAGGGAGCAGCGTTGAGGGGAAAAAAAATGTAAAGTTAGGAAAAAAGAAAAATAATGTTGAAAAGCTTGTTGTTTAAGGAACTTAGTTTTTGATTATTTTCTCTTTAATTTTAGGATTTTAATGACACACAATTAAACCACGTCTGTGAAACACACACAAAAAAACTTTCCATCTAAATTCATCTTCACTGCAAATGCTCGAATTGACAAAAATTTAGTCTTTAAATGAGCAAACTATCAAAGTTTTACTCCTAATTGAGCATTTAATCTTCTCTCCGTTAACTTTTATGATGCATGCACAATTTTTCTTTCTACACAATCTTTAATTAATTTATTTATATATTTCACTCTTTATACAAGTTTTAGCATGTGATGAAAATATACCTTAGATAGTTTCATACCATTGGCTTAGATAAATCTGTTGAATGTTGGAATGTATCTGTCCTTTATGTGGTTAGTGTAATTGTGTAGGAGGCATATATATATATATATATAGACAAATTAGAAACGGTGGGAGGTATATATAGACCAGTGTTCTAAATAGCGCGCATTGGCGCGATGCGTGGCCTTGGCGCCAAGTCAAGTGGCTTGGCGCCTTATTTAGTGTTGATCGCCAGCTAATGCGCGCCTAAGCGCAATTATGCGCGTGTATGCGCGCTTTTTTAATTTTTAATTTTTTTTTTCAATTCTTTGAAGTTAAAATTTATTTAAGGTTAATTTCTTCAATTTGCCCTAATTTAAAACAACCACTGAAATTAAAAATATATATATATTTATTCTCCAATAAAGAGTTAGATAATATTTAAGTTTTTATGCTATTTATTTACTATTTTATATTTAAAGTTAAAATTTATCTTTTTTGTTGAAAACTTTGAAAAAATGTATAAAGTTTCTATAAATCTGTTTTAAATGTTTAGTAAGTATTATTTTTAATTATTAAATGATTTTTTGATTGATTAAAAATTAAAATAAGAAAACATATTTTTACGTTTTTTTACGCATAAGCCTCGCCTAATCTCGCCTAACCCTTAACTTGGCATCCACGCATTGTCACGTATTACGCCTTTTAAAACACTGATATAGACACATTTAGAAAAAACTTTCCCTTTCTTTTGCTAGTTTTAGTAATGAGGAAACGAATATGAGAGATTTTTTTTTATCAACCTTATAAAATCCTTCTAAAATGATTTGACAGACGATCGTAAATTTGTCTAAAATAATATATGCATGCAAATAAATTTTTTTCTCGTTTTTATTAAAAAAAATTATAGACCCGTTTAAGATCGTAAATTTTTTATCCGCCTATATCGAGATAAGATTTAAAAATTAAAACAATGTACTAATTTAATGAAAGTGAAATTAAAAATACGTAAATATACTTATCGATTCCAAATGATGGATATAAACAATATTTTCTTGTTGAGCGTTTGATAAATTTATGAGATTTCAAGTTTGAAGCACATGAAAAATGAAACAGTTTTTATTCGTGTTGAAGTAAACGGATAAAGAAAGTGATTTGGTTTTGAAATTTTAAGTGGGAAGTGTTTGGAATTTTTTATAACTTAAAAAATGTATTATTGTCTTTTAAACAATACAATGTCCTTGTAATTGTACAACATATTTAAGGGTAGTTTTATCGTACCATTGCGGTGAATGTTTAAAAATCTTGGTCAAAGTGGAAATTGGCCATGTTGACTTGGCCAATTTGAAAAGTACCCTAGTTTAAATATATATAAAAAAATATATATGTATTAGAGTTTATTTTTTGTGATTTCCATGGGTTTTTGTATTTACTCGTTCCTTTACTGAAATTGAGTTACGAATTGATATTGATAAGGGTTACTTTTGTGTTTCTTTGTGGCTTTTCTCCGCTTCCATAAGTTGAAATCGTCCTCCAATTGATTTTTTTTTTCTTTTTATATAACAACTTTGGACGGGAAACAGAGCAATAACAATGGGAAATTTTTGTTATTCACTGCTACAAGCACCACAAAAAAATAACCGATTTCGCGACAAAAAAATGTTGTCGCAAAAGCAATTTTGCAACGACAATATGTTTGTTGCGGGTATTGTCGCGCTATATGAGTCACAAATTGTATTCTGCGACGACTTTCGGCCATTCATCACATTAACAAAATCGTGACACTATTTGTTTGACGCAAAAAATACGAAATGGCAACACAATATTTGTAGTCATAATATCGTCGCAAAGCATATATGTCGCGAAAAATTTAAAGGAAGACAAGTTAGTTTGTCGCAACGAATATTCCAATGAAGTTTTTGTGAGAAAAATATTTGCCACGAATATTATATTATAGGTATAACTTTAGTTACATATTCTATACTGCAACAAGTCAAGAACGTATGCTCGTAGTTATATATCTTTAATAACAAGTCATTTTTGCGCGAAATATGATTTACAATATGTTTGAAATGTTGCATAATATATATTTTAAGACATCATTTGTAGTAAAATTTATTATGTAACAAGTATAAGATGGCAATCAAGATAAAATCTTGGTATTAAAGTTTCTTTCAGATTACTAATTTTTTGAAATAAATTAATTGAAACAACATGTTACTAGAGCAATCTCTCTTGTCGAAATTGATTTATTTGGAATATTAGAAAAGTTGTGTGTACGTAACTCATGCGGATATTAATCGGTCCAAAGGAATGTTAATATTTGATTGAATTATTTACATACATGTGATAAAAAAATATATGACAATTGTAAAGTTTTTCATTAAGTGAACATTAAATCGTTCCAAACATAGACTTGATATTTGACTGAATTTATTGTCAATATTTAATTATTATATCAAGAGTGTCACTTACAAGTTGGTATTTATGTCCAAAGACTAAATATCAATGTTTGTACTCAGTCTCTTGTGATAGGGTTTACCATTATTTGAGATTATTGATTTTATAATACGGAAGTTGATATGTGATTATCCCTTTGGCTTCTTCCTCATCCAATTGATGCCTAACACTCCTAGATCTTCATCGTGAGGTTCGAAGTAACTTTTGAATATTTACATTTCAGTCCTCAAAATTTGTATTTGATACAATTGAGCTCTTTTTCGCTATCTTTGCATTATTTTCTCCAATTCTTCATTAAACATTAAATTTTACCTACAAAATAAAATATAACACAAGTTAGGTGGTATTTTATCCAAAAAATAGTAAAATATCATCTTTTAGGATCTTGGATAAGTGTAGAAACTATACTTATCAACATCATCATCAAACATTTTATCGGAGCACCCGTTGATGTAATGAATCGACATTCTTTCTCTTGCACGACATGTTTGGCAGAGCCCAAAAAAGGGTAAGCAAATCCTTGTTTTAAAAAAAGTAACTCTTTTCGTTGTGAAATTCTTTAAAAAAAAAAAAAAAGTAATTGGAAGAAAAAGCCAAACATGTTTGCCTTAGTAACTTTTAAAATCCGTCTGCTAATTTTTTGAATTTTAATTGGATTGAATTGCTCGTTAGAGTTTAATGAGTTCTAATACCATGTTAAGATTTGGAGTTCCTTTTTAAAATGTCAACTTCATTAAAAGAAGTAGTTCAATATTTTATAAGTTAGTCTATATTTTCATTTTTATTCGATGTGTGATTTTTATCCCACAACAATTAAATATATGATTATGACATCTTTTAAAATATTTTGTTGAGTAGCAACATGTTCCAATGGGTACTTCGAGAACTTGAACAATAATCAATGATTTTGGTTGAGGGCAGTGGCATAGCGACCGCTCCACTACATTTGAAATTTTCTTTAAAAAATTGCATAGAATTTTTTTAATTTTTTTAATATATTTAAAAATTAAGTGTATATTTTGTCCCTTCAAAAAATTCTCGCCAACAACGTTGAAATTTGGCTCCGCTACTTGTTTAGGGACATAGGAAGTTAGGATCGAGAGAGAGAGAGAGAGAGAGAGAGAGAGAGAGAGAGAGAGAGAGAGAGAGAGAGAGAGAGACCCCCCCCCCCCCCCCCCCCGTTGATGGATGGAAACAATAGGAGAGAGAAGATTTGAAGAGAGAGGAGGAAGAGATGAGAGATATGACGCGATGAGGGAAGGAGATTGGAGAGAGAGAGAGAGAGTAAAGAGTTGCCAACATCATACACACATGATGTCGTATGGTCTAACATAAAATCAAACTTATTTATATGAGCCTGCTATTTTATTTTTCTTTGAGAAAATTGCTCATTAATGGCTTCTAATATAATGATGTTTATGTTTTCCAACAATTCCTCTTTTGCACTAAATAAATTATGATTATTGTAATATCATTTTTCTCTATATTATCAAACTTATGAAATAATAATAATTAAAAGTTTGTATCTTTTCGGTTAAATATTAAGCGCTTAAATAAAGAGTATACTACACATTACATACTTACACCCTGTTTGAGCTACATTCTTATTTTTTCAAAACTCATTTTCAAATACACATTTTTCAATAAAATAATATTACACTCAAATTCAAAAAATTTCCTTAACCACATGTTTTTCATCAAATCACTATTTAAAATGTATTATCTCCACAATAATGTGCATCAAACAGGGTATTAATTTTTTCTAAGTCCCTATTTGGTCACATTTTTAAATATTCATTTTTCTTCAAATTTATTCTCAACTATAAATTTCATGGGATCTTTATCAACTTTTAAACCACTGATTTTATCAAAATTTACTAAAAAAATGACTAAACATAATTTATAACTTCTTTTTTGAATCGACTAATTTATAACTTTTACCTTGTAGGTGAAACTATTACTCTAACAACCAAAAGTCCATTATAGAAAGTAGCAAGGTAATTTGTGTGCCTTTTAATCAAGGGATTGCAGATCACAAAAAGTAATGCATCCCATCTAAAAAAAACTCATTAATTGTGCATATATGAAAATTAAAATCGATTGGCATACTAAGAAATGCATTGAAGATAACGATACACAAATGTAGGTACTCTTGGTTATTATGAGAAATACATTCATTTAGTTATGGATCAATTCCTAGACCTATATTATTGAGAGCAATAATAATACAAAACAAAGAAAATCAAATGCAATTAAGAACCCAGAATTTAAAGCGATTTACTCTCTCGTATCCATTTGATGTCCCTGCAGCATCTCACTAGCGCAGAAGATGAGTATTACAATTTATTTTCTCGACTCATGCATGCCTTTCTTTGTTTACTTTATCACTCCTATATTAAAAGAGGGAACCTTGGATCCACTATTCATTTTTGTCACACGAATTTTCGCATTTGCCTTGCTTCAATCCGGTTTTGCTACAGTAAGATAGCCTCCTTAGTTGACTTATTGGTATTTCAATTTCAGCTGATATTTTAAATATCTCAATTCTGATTTTTGTGAGATAGCCAACTTCTCAATTTTAATTAAATCGACATTCAATAACAAATATCTAGTTTCTCCTCCTTCATTTTCATTCATCAATTTCTTTCTTCTCCATTACAAACAAAATCAAACGTCTCTCCAAAAATTCAAATAGAGTATACCTTCTTCTTCAACTTCTTTAGAGAGACAGAGAAATCTTCAAAAAGTTTGATTTTTTTCCTTAAAGTTCATGTTATTCTTCTTTTCTAAAGTTTTTTTTTTAAAAATTTACAGAGAGTTCATAAGTTTTTTAATTTAGAGAGAATGGAGATGATGCCATCATTAATTGTTGTACTGTGGTTGCTCCTTAATGTTTCTATTCATACAAGACATGTAATAGTTTTTGGTTGTTTGTCGATAATTGATTTTTGTTCATGGGAAATAGATGTTAGAAGAGATATGTCAAAAGAGGTTAAATTTGAAAATAATGTTCATTTCATAACTTACTGTAAATAGGAGAAGCCATGAAAATGTCTTTTCTTTCAGCAAAAATAAATTAATGTGAAAAGATGTTGAATTTTTGAAAATCATGTTCAGTTCATAAGTTACTGTATGTAGAAGAAGCCATGAAAATGTCATTGGGGATATAAAAGAAGGTGTGAAAATGTCATTGAGCAAAAAATATATATTAGTAATTACATATTATGTGGAAGCGAGGAACGAGATTCGTATTATGTGGAGTGTCGACCGAATTATGCGGGCATGGTGCCTTCGAATAATTCGGAGACACTGAGCTCCACAGAATTTTGCGGCACAAATGGGACACGAGCTCAACGCGGACATCGAATTCTTCGGTCATGTGGAGCTCGTGTCCCGAATTTTGCGGCGATGAATTTCACATGATTTTTTTAGTGCTATATAAATGTGAAAATAGATATATAAAAGAAAATAATTATGAATGATTTTTTTTTGTGCACAAGTACAATCACTTGTGTTGGAAAAATAGACTTCAGATGTCGTGGCTCCACGTCGTTTTTTTTCCTTTTGGACACCGTGTGCGTGGTGTCTCCAAATTATTCTGAGACTTTTGTTTTGAAATGAAAGGTCATGCACATGCATACTCAGTTTTTTAGATTCTTGTTGACATGCATTTAATAATTCGGAGACATCGTGTGCGCGGTGTTTCCGAATTGTGTGGAGACATTGAAGTAGTGTCTCCGAATAATTTGGAGATGAAATACAAGTGATTGCAAATCAAGACTTCTTTCAAACATGAAAAAAAAAATCTCCGCACATTGCGGATACACCGTGTCCACGATGTGCGGACACAAGGGCATGGTGTCCGCACATCGCGGACACGGTGTCTAGCTGGTGTCCGGACACCATGCTCTGCCAACGAGACACGTTTTTCGAGATGTGCGTACAACATGGCATGATGTCTGCACATCGCGGACAAGATGTCTCCGCGATGTGCAGAGGATTTTTTTTTGTGCATAAGTGCAATCACTTGTTTTGGAAAAATAGACATTGAAGTAGTGTTTTCGAATAATTCGGAGATGAAATACAAGTGATTGCAAATCAAGACTTCTTTCAAACATGAAAAAAAAAAAAAAAAAAAATCTCCGCACATCGCGAAGAGTGTATCTGCATCTATATATTTCTCAGGTGAGAGTTTGAATAACTTATGAAGAAATTGTAGTCAAACCAAACTAATGTAATTGCACAGTTTTCAGTTTTCAGGTTTTTACTTTCGACGTGGTGGAAGCTGTTCCAAAATTTTCTTCGAACAAAATAAATTTCGGTTCAACTTCTTTTAGATAGAGAGAGACAGAGAATTCAAGGTTTGCTATTTTCCCATAAGGTTCCCTATTATTACTGCATTTTTTTGTTCCAGTTTTTTGTTCCCAGTTATTACTAGTGTTATGATTGTGTTCGAGATACAATTGTTATCAAAGCATTGCAATTTATATTTTGTAAAATAGCTTGTTTCCCATGTACACACGGCGTCTCCGAACGCACACCAAATTATTCGAAGACACACACACGGTGTCGTCGAATAATTCGGAGACACCATGTGCACGGTGTCTTCGAATTATTCGGCCACACATACACGGTGTCACCGAATAATTCGGAGACACCATGTGATTGGTGTCTCCGAAGTGTGTGTGGCCGAATAATTTGGAGACACCGTGTGTGCAATGTCTTCGAATAACGGTGTTTTCGAATAATTCGATGACACACACATAGTGTCGTCGAATGATTCGGAGACACGGTGTGCGCGGTGTCTCCAAATAACAGATACACCGTGACACCGAATTATTCGGAGACATCGTGTGCTTGGTGTCTCCGAATTATTCAGAGACACACACACACGGTGTCTCCGAATAATTCGGAGATCGTGTGATGTCCGCACATTGCGGACACAGTGTCTCCCTGGTATCCATGATGTGTGGACATCATGCATTGGTGTCCACACATTCCGGACACCAGCGGGACACGTTATCCGCGATGTGCGGAGGATTTTTTTTAAGTGTACAATTTCAATCACTTGTGTTGGGAAATTAGACTTCGTATGTCATGGCCACGCCTTTTTTTTTTTCCTTTTCATTCGAAAACGTGTCTTTGCGCCTTTTTTTCCTTTTCTTCCTTTACCTTAAAAGAGGGGATCCCAAATTTACTGTTCATTTGAATCCTGCTTTTCACACTACTGTAGCTAACTGGTGTTTCACTATTCATCCCAGACAAATTAAATTAATGTACCCGGTTATGTTGAATACAAAATATCCCAGCTATAGTTTTTGACTAAATGGGAATGAGGCGGTGGTCACTGTAGCTGCTGGTGAAATTATAATGTCTCATGCAAAAAGAAAATTATAAATGGAAAGAAAGTGAGGCGGTGATAACGGTAGGACTAAAACAAATCTTCATTTCTCTTCTTCATTCAATCCACACGACCTGGCAAGAAAATTTAATAAGAATTTATCTGCTGCTGCATCTGAAGAGGTGGTTAGTATCTTGTTACAATGCAAAGTTTTTACAATAATTTTTTTTTCAGTTTCCCATTACATTTTTATTACTTACCTTTCAGAATTTTAAATGTTCTATATACCCTTCTTGTTCTTAAACTTTTCATTCCCATTCAGTTTCATTGCTATGAGAAGAACATCTTCACTGCTTCATGATTAAGTTTATGCTTGATTCTTGAAGTGTTCTTTATTAGATCGTCTTATTTAATTGTATGCACTTCATTAATGTAATTGCACCATTTTTAGGTTTTATTTTCAACGTGGTGGAAGCTATTGCAGAATTTCTCCGAGCAAAAAAAATTCAGTTCAACTTTTTTTAGATAAAGAGAGACAGAGAATTCAATGTTTTCTATTTTCCCATAAGGTTCCCTATTATCATTGCAGTTTTTTGTTCTCAGTTATTATTACCTTCATGATTGTGTTCGATATACAATTGTTATCCAAGCATTGCAATTTATATTTTGTAAAACATCTTTTTCCCCATGTATTCATTTGTCTTTTTAGTCAGTAAAATCGTATTTGTACAAAACAATAATGTAAAAAAAATTTAAAAATGTGGCACTCCGAAAAATTCGGTGCCATGCCTCCGAATGTTTCGGTCATGGCATGACCGAATTTTTCGGTGCCATGGCCGAAAAATTCGATCCCCTGAAAAAAAAAACGTCATGACCAAAAAATTTGGTCCATAAATCGAATATTTCGGTGCGTGTCCGCACACGGCACGCACCGAATTTTTTGGTCATAGCATGACCGAAATTTTCGGTGCCATGGCCGAAAAACTCGGTCCATGGCACCGAATTTTTCGGTTGTGGCATGACCGAATTTTTCGGTTCCATGACCGAAAAATTCGATGCCATGGCTCCGAATTTTTCCCCCCCCCCCCCCCCCCCCCCCCCCCCCCCCCCCCCCCCCCCCCCCCCCCCCCCCCCCCCCCCCCCCCCCCCCCCCCCCCCCCCCCCCCCCCCCCCCCCCCCCCCCCCCCCCCCCCCCCCCCCCCCCCCCCCCCCCCCCCCCCCCCCCCCCCCCCCCCCCCCCCCCCCCCCCCCCCCCCCCCCCCCCCCCCCCCCCCCCCCCCCCCCCCCCCCCCCCCCCCCCCCCCCCCCCCCCCCCCCCCCCCCCCCCCCCCCCCCCCCCCCCCCCCCCCCCCCCCCCCCCCCCCCCCCCCCAAAAGAAAGGGAGGGAAATTTTAGGGTTTCTGCTGCTGTCGGTGGATGGGTTTGGAGGCGGGGGCCTCTAATGCAATTTCTGAAATTGTAGGCCCCCGCCTGCAATTATGATAATGGGGTCCTTTTGCAATTTTTTAAATGGAGGGTCTGTCATGCAATTTTCGATTTTGAAGGGCTGCCTTTTAATTTTAAACTTGGGTCAGATTTGCAATTTCCAAAAGGGGTTTTGAATTTAAATAATAAACTGTTTTTTAAATTTGATTTTGAAATGAGTTTTGACTCATATTATCAATTTTGACCCGTTTAAAACTTTAATTAAAATTGACGACTCTTTATATTTTTTGTTAAAATTGGATTTTATCTTAAATATAAAACTTAGACCCTAAATTGAATTTTATTTTAATTAGGAGTTTTATCTTAAATTAAAATGTTAATTCAATTTGAATTAGAGTTGGACTCTAATTTAGTGTTTGATTAAAATTTGATTTTAATGAAATTATCCACCC
The DNA here is from genome assembly GCA_019097785.1 of Fraxinus excelsior. NCBI lineage: Eukaryota > Viridiplantae > Streptophyta > Magnoliopsida > Lamiales > Oleaceae > Fraxinus > Fraxinus excelsior. The sequence goes on from CM032644.1 coordinate 16,789,053, forward strand.
AAATATATTCTTGAAATTAGATTTGAACTCTAATTTAACATTTTTAATTGAAATTTGATTTTAATTAAATTGTCTCGCCCTAAAACTTTTCTTAGAATTAGAGTTGGACTCTAATTTTGTATTTAATTAGAATTTGATTTTAATTAAATAAGTTCGCCCTAATATCATGGAATTTGAGTTTGACTCTAATTTTGTATTTATTTAAAATTTGATTTTAAATTAAATTTAATCGCCTTAAGTTTTGAAATTAGAGTTGGACTCTTATTAGATATTTAATTAGAATTCGATTTTAATTAAATTATCTTATTTTAAAACTTTGAAATTAGAGTTGGACACTAATTTTATATTTCCGCCCTGTAATAGTGGAATTAGAATGAGATTCTAATTTGGTATATAAAATTAAAATTTGATTTTAATTAAATATACCCGCTAATTAAATTAATTATTTCATTGTTCCGATCCATTTGTCTAAATTAGTTTAGACGGATTTAATTGCTAGAAACTTGAAACATGTTTGCATATAATATTAGATATTATATAGGAATGTATTTGTATGATGAATGTTCTACTAGTGGATGATTATGGACTCGACCATGTGGATGTGTTGAATGGTTAGTTTTATTCTTGTTGTTATTATGGGCCTGCGAGCTCTAATTTATTTTGGACCTGCGAGTCCGTTATTATTATGGACTTGCGCGTCCAATATTATTTAGGCCTGCGTGCCAACTAGTATAGGATACAAGTTGCAGCTGGACTAATTGAAGATATAAGAAGAGGAGGAGACCATAGAGATGGAGCATTGTATGAATAAATGCTATACCCCCTAGGAGCTGACCAACTAGTCTTCCTTATGGCTCGGGAAGACTAGATAGTATAAGTCCATAATCGTCCACACTATTATATGTATGTTTATTTGCATGCTAGATGTATAATAAGATATATATAATTATTACGATGAGACCTTTGCATGCAAAACCCCTCGTTGAAAATATTAAGTCATTTTCTTATTCGCCTTCCATCATTATAGTGAAAAACTAGAATCCTAAATCGATCTCAGCTTGTTGAGTACACTCAAGGCTGGTCTATTATGGATATGTTTGACACTATGAAATATTAGATATTTCTGAATGATGGGTTTGACTTAACTAAAACTTATCTTTTGTTGAGTACACTCAAGGAGATAAATTTTAGAGGCATGTTAAAATATTAAGTCATATTTATATTAGCCTTCCATCATTATAGTGAAAAACGAGAGTCCGAAATCGATCTCAGCTTGTTGAGTACACTTAAGGCTGGTCTATTGGGGATATGTTTGACACTATGAAATATTAGATATTTCTGAATGATGGGTTTGACTTAACTAAAATTTATCTTTTGTTGAGTGCACTCAAGGAGATGAATTTTGGAGGCATGTTAAGCTAACACATAAGATGTGTGAAGACAAAGAGTTGTCAGCTTAATGATCTGGGAGTTGTATGGAGATACAATTGATAATAGTATCTACCCAAATGTTTTATTAAGATTTGTTGAGTACACTCATGGTTTTAATATAATAAATGGGATCCCAGCCCACTGGGAATCAAGTATGGATTCCATAAATTTATGTGAGAGGGTCATAAATTTGAGTTAAATAGTGGGAGCGAAATTAATTTAATAAAAGACCATGTTAAATTAATCGATGCATTTTATATATTATTCTTTTATTTTTTGTCATTTACATTTATTGAATCTTGAGTAACCATATGTATTTGAGTGGCATACTGTATGCCAACAACGAAACCAAATTTTCTTAATTGGCACCGCAATCTGAGAATTGTTCTCATGCATGATAATTGGTTATGTCCTTGAGTAGCCCTTTCCAGAGACACTCGTTGATGACTCAATAAAGGAAGATGTGGCTGCTATAATAAACACAGTGATGACGATAGTACTGCAACATGTGTGATGTTTGCGACTATGTCACCTGAGTTACAAAAGCAACATAAGAGTATAGATGCTAACACATGATTTTCATCTCAAAGTGTTGAATGATAAATAATCACGTGTGGAAAGATATGAGATTTCCTAGCAACTATACTAGTGTATAATGGCAAAAGAGTCTCCAGCCAGTTTTGATGTGCTGAAGACGTTGACTACTTTGAGAAGTTGTCTCAATTGAGTTCAATCATGAACAATGAACTAAGTATGACTTGGTTCTACAATCTTTGCCAGTAGGTTATTCATGACTAATTATGAATTTAACATGGATAAATTCGAATGCACACTTATTGAGTTGCTGAACATGCTTAAGACTGTTAAGCCCAATATCTATGTTTGTAGTGGGCAAATCTTAGTCATAGATTCCTGTAGGGAAGTCTAAAGGATGTTTTGGGAAAACAACCAAGATGGCTAAGACAGTTAAAGCAAACAAGGACAATACTAAATCTAATGACCATTATTATCATTGTGGAATGATATGTCATTGGAAAGGAAATTGCAAGCTTATATCTACTTCATTAGTTTCATGGGTATTGGATACCAGATATGGATCTCATATTTAAATAAATATGCAGAAACTAAACATAAGCAGATCACTGCAAAAGGGAAAAAGTTGACCTGAATGTTGAATATGAGCAAATGTTGCTGCATTGCCTATAGGAGCTACTTTTTACCTTTGCCTTTAGGCTTAATATTAGAATTAGAGAAATATTGTTTTGTTCTTTCCATTACCAAGAGCATTAAATAAATTTCATGTTTGGACATGAATTATTTTAACGTTAAGGACAATTGTTGTTCCTTTTATCTTGATAAGATCTTAATGGTCATGGTAAATTACAAAATGACATTTATATTCTAAACATTGAGTATTCTATAATGAGTATAGATACCGAAAGGCATAAAAATGATAATCTGAATAACACCTACATCTGGCATTGCAGATTTGGTCATATAAATGAAAATGAAATTCCAAACTTACATGGAGATGTACACTTGGGTCAAATGATTTTGAATTATTTGACAAATGCAAAATATGTCTGTTAGGCATAATGACCATATCTCCTTTTACTTGAAAAGGAGAAAGATCTGTATAATTACTGAGTCTAATACATAGTGATGTATGTGGACACATATCAATCAATGCTAGATAAAGTTTCTCTTATCTCATCACATTTACTAGACGGCTATTTCAGAAATGGTCATGTATATTTGATGAAATTCAAGTATGAAACTTTTGAAATGTTCAAAGGATTCAAACTAGAAATTGAGAAACAAATAGGTAAATAAATTCTCACACTAAGATTTGATCGATGTGGAGAATATCTAAAATGTAGAATTTTAGATTATCTAAAAGAGAATGTGATTATCTCGCAGTGGATTCCTCTACATGCATTGCAACATAATTGTGTATTTGCAATGAGGAATCATGTACTATTAGATATAGTGCAATAAGGACAAGCCATGCAAATGCTTCAAAATCGTTTTGAGATCATGCACTGATTGCCACGTGCCACGCACTAATCGTGTCCCATCTAAATCGGTTAACAAAACTCCATACGAGTTATGGAAAGACAGAATGCCCCATTTTTCTCATATGAAAGATTGGAGCTGTGACGCTTATGTGAAGCGCACTGAATCGGATAAGTTTGAAACTAAATTCGATAAACATATATTTGTAGGATATTCAAGAGACAATTGGATATCAATTCTATAATCTCATTGAGAAGAAGGAGTTCATCTCAAGACATGTCATACTCCTAGAGAAAATGTTTGTTCTAGGAGAGGACAGTGGGAGTAGAGTAAATCTTGAAAGAGTTCAAAGATTCACAGATATAGTTAACCAAGTAGATAACCTGAGCATGATCCCAAAGTATTGAGGGACATACTCTTGATCAGGAAGTGGAGACTCCTGAGGACACGACAGCTCCATGTAAATCTTGTAGGATCATTCGACCTTCTGGAAGATAAGAATCCATGATTACTAATCTAGCATTACTAATCGATGATGATGAACCTACAAATTATGCATAAGCAAAGTCAAGTGTTGACTCGCTGACATGACATAAGGCTATGATATCCGATATGAACTTAATGTTGCCAAGGTTTGGACCTTGGTCAACCCGCCTAATGGATTAGAACCCATAGGTTGTAAATGAGTTTACAAGAAAAGTTCAATATGGATTAAAATAAGTCTTTTGGAGCTGAAATATTCAATTTGATATAAAAGTCAAAATGTTTGATTTTATCAAAAATGAATTGTGTGTTTAAAAGAAGATAGTAGGAGCAATGTCGCATTCCTAATATTATATGTATGAGACATACTAACAGGAAACGACGTCTTTATATTTCAATTGTTGAAATTATGGTTGTTAAATAATTTCTTCATAATAGATATGTGAGAAATAGCTTAATCTATAGAGATAGATATATAAGATTGATTAACTCATCCAGATCTATATAGATAAAATCTTAAGAAGATTTTATGTGGAGAAAATGAACTGAGAGTTCATGGATGCATTGATGCTAACTTCTAGTCGGACTAGAATGATAGCATATTTCAATTAGGATATTGGTTTACTCTTAAGCGATATGTTGGAAAGGTTCCAAATCGAAAAACATCGTTGATTCAATAATAGAAGCCTTATACATCACTGCTTTAGAAAGCAACAAAAGTTGTTGTCTGGGTCAAAGTGTTCATTAATGAACTTGGAGTAGTTCCTAACATTGTTGATCACATGCTTCTGTATTGTGATAATAGTGGAGCCATCGTGCAAACGAGAGAACTAAGGTCTCATCACTGATCCAAACATGTGTTAAGGCAGTATTATCTCATTGGAAAGATAATATAATGAAATGACGTAAAGAAAGAATGAATTCCCACGAGTTATTAAATTGCAGATCCATTGACAAAGAGTTGTCGCAGTATAAATATGATTGTCATGTAGACTCTTATGGTATAAGATACATAAGGGATTGGATCTAGTGCAAGTGGGAGTTTGTAAGTGTTATGCCCTAGGTCCAATCAACTTTGGACATAAGCACTTTTAATGTATATATAACCGATGCATATTTATGGCAAGATTTATTATTGAATTAATATTCTAATTAATTAAATAATAGAATCCGTAGATTCAAGTTTTGGTGATTTGTTAATCACAAAGAGTTGTGATTGTGAGATACAAATTACATATGACTGAATCTTAAATCGTCCGTGGTCGTATGTAATAACGAGATACGGATATCGTTATTATGGATAGACCATCACGTGTGTCATTTCTTACTTATGAAGTAAGTAGTTGATCTTACAAGCTAAAGTGTGGAGACACTTGAATGAACACGTGAATGTTTTGTTATAGAACAAAACATTGGAGACCCGCTGAGAGATTCCACATGGAAAACTATCTGAGTGTCAGTGGTTAATCTCTAACGTTCGGTAGTGGAATTGGTCCTTTGACTTGAGGTCATCATAGTGCCTTATGTGAGGACAGTCATGCTTTGGTGATGTCGGATGTTGCTCTGTCAAGGGTCGCTAATACGGCATCATTCGGGTATGTCAAGAATCATATGAAGGTTGTGAATGATCAATAGAGGATTCGTCACTCTTAGATAGTAAGAGATTATGATCTACATTTCATCCAGTTAAGTTGATAATGAAATCCTTGGCCAAGGTGAACTCATAAGTCGAAAAAGAGTTTTCGACTTACATTGACTTAACAGTAGGATAAAAGATATGATCGATAATTGAGATTGACTCACGTCCATATCTCGTAATTGATCGGATCATATTGACGAAGGGATTATAGTTTCACGGTAAACGAACAAGTTTGGTTTTGTCATGTCACGTGACATTTCCCGTCACATGTATTGCCCTGACACATTGCTAGATGTCAATCTGGGACAACGAATGTAAATTGATGATAAATTAAAATGGGTATTTTAATTTATCAGTTTTGATTAGATCAAAATAATAATTCACGTCGTTAGACATCGTGATCGGGAACCTAATGGGTCACACACAAAAGAGAATCAGAAGAATGATTTTACCAATTAATTAATTGACAAGTGTTGGATAATTAATTAATTGGGTTGCTTATTAATAGGCCCGAATTAATTAATTGGATTAATTAATTCATGGACCGGATTTAATTAATTTGATTAATTAAATATTGGACCGGGTTAAGTTAAGAGATGGGCCAGCCCGTTTGGACTTATATTAATAAGCTGTTAGGGTTTGAAAACCATCAGAGAATTATTCATTATTCTTGCTAGCACGAGAAAAGAAAACTCTAGCCGTCATTCTTATTCTCTGTGTGGATCACCATTGGAGGCTGGACAATTGGACAGCTTGGATTGTAGATCGTGATCATTGGAGTTCGTGAATCAGCAAAAGAGTTTGCAGAATTCATCAAGGTATTATTTCTATCACAGTTTCTATCTAAACATAAAGCAGATCCTTGTTTGGGAATCGAAATTGCTCTTTACTTCCGCTGCGCATGATTAAGTAGGTTCCCAACAGTAACGATGCATACAGCAAGACCTTGAAAACATGGCATGGCTTGCTTGCAAGTTCCAATTTCTCGGTAATCATGGATATTATGCATACTTGATTCCATAAAAATCAATTAGACCATTACTTCTAGTATTAATGATTTAATATGCATGCATTTAGACTTATAAAGCGCGTTTTCTACAGGAGTGTGTATTTCGTCAGTACACTTATGGGTGCAGGCCAGTGTTGGATTGGACAATACGAAGTGATGGAATGGTATTCACAAGTTCAGGCCATGTTTGTTCATTTTGTCACATCATTTCAAAACTTTCTTTCCTTCTTTTATCCATCTTTTTTTTTTTTAACCCTTTTCAACTTCCACATTTTAGGGAATTTAAGAATTAAAACTCTTGTAGTTTTTATGTTAATTTCATCTGGGAGTTTATTATACTTGGAACTTTTTTCTTCGAAACCATCTTCGCTTTTTCTTCACATATATTTGTTGTATTCCATCCTCGTGCTAATTATCTCTATCTTCCCACAGTGCACCTCTTCCATCTTCCATGGGATCTGAAATCCTACTTGGGTCCTGTTGTAATCGGGCGGTAACACATCATGGGATTCGAAGTGATAGGAAACACTTTGTTGTTCTCACAAATACGTCAATATGTAGATGCTCGAAGTCTAAGCTTTTTCGTCAAGGAACTCACTACCATTGGGAGTATGATACATTAATATACCACACCCATAGGCATTTTGTTTGTTGATTTTTTCTTCTAATACTTGGTCATGAAAATGATCATCTAATAAAACCACTCCATCACATTACTTGAACTGTTGAAAAACACCAATGTCGAGAAAAGAGAAATATCGACATATCTGCTTGATTTTGACAGTCATAAAATAACGATGTACTAGGAGTACACATAACAACAAAAAATAACTAGCTGCACAATTGCTTCAAACATACAAGAGCACATTGTACTGTATACTGTTCTACTCTTATCAGAAAAACTGATCACCTAATGTCTTATACAGTAATAAAAGCTGTTGAACTCCATTGTTGGGCTATTTTGGGAGAATAGCAATCTCCTTGCTGTATGACTTGGGGCGAATTTGGCTTAGCTGCAAGCTTGTTTTCGAGAGGACTGAATGGGGGATGAATCGTACACTGAATTGGCTTTAATGGACGCAGACAAGCGAGATGGCCAAGTAAATGATTGTTGCAAATGGGGAGATCTCCTGTTCGAGTTGTTGCCTCCTTCTCTTTAGGTAACGGAGCACCAAAGGGATCCTATTTAAACACAAATTCACTTGTTGTCATGCAGAAAGTACTAATCAAAGTAAGGATGATGTAAAAACAATGATGATAATATCAAGAAATCCTAGGAGGGCGTTGTCATAAATGTATTACATGAAACATGATTACTGTTCAAGGCATTCCTGCAGTCCACTGAGCTGTGGAAAAGATGGAGTTGGTAGAGACATACCCCAAGAAGAAGAAAAGCAAATTCTTGTTGCTCCCCACCAAGATGGATTTCAATCAGCTTCCGCAAGTCAGCAAGGGTCGAATCTTTCAAAACCTTCAATGTAGCAATGAGCTTCCCGGGATTTTCCTTTGACGTCTCCCATTTCACATATACTTCCATATCACCAGTGCTTTCATCTAATGGATTGTGATTCTCCTTCAAAATCTTTGCTTTCTCAGCAGAACCCATAACTTTCTGAAGCCCCTTTATGCCCAGGTTCTGCTCGCTTGATGCTGAAAGGTTCTTAGAAATGCTATTCTGAAGCTGGGAGAGGTCACCATGCATTAGTTGAACAAAATCTTCTCCCTCTCTCTTTGATGGGGTCGACAAGGAGTCAATAGTTTCTAGCCTCTTTTGGGTAGGCACGGGAGTTCTGTTGTGTTGAGAAAGTTCTCTCTTTGATGGGGTCGACGAGGAGTCAATAGTTTCTAGCCTCTTTTGGGTAGGCACGGGAGTTCTGTTGTTTTGAGAAAGTTCTCTATAGATTCCGCAGAGGGTGAAGATATTTTGAATCCTTTTTTGCCTAGAAGAGGCATCAATTTGCTCTGGATATCGAATCGGACATTCAGGTGTAACTATCATCTTCTTCTCCTCGATTACTTCTTTCTGAACCTCCTCCTCATCTACGAGATTCTCTTTATCTTGTTCCTCATTTTTCTTCTTCATCTTCCTCGTACACAGTGCTCAAGAATGCTTTGTTGGGAAAATTCATTATGTTTTCATTGAAATTGCTCGTATTGGGAAAACCTGAAATGGCAGCAGTTCCACAGACCTCTGATTTACGAACAACACTGGTTTCCATGTCGAATGATCTGTCTAGATCCATAGATTTAACCATATCTGAATCCTCTGAACAAACCTCCAATAGCCTTTTCATAAAGTTGTTTCCTTCATTGTCTGCTGATGCAACATCAGCCATTAAAAGCTCAGATTCAATTTCCTCTAAACGCTGTCTAAGCATTTCAACCTCCCGTTGCTGTTGCAACATCCTTTCTTCCATTTTCCTCCTCTCCACCTCGACAAATTCATTGGCCATCTTCTGACACTCTTGTATATTTCTCTCCAGTTCTCTTTTCAGCATCAGAGTCTGCTCATTTACCTTCGAATTAATCTCCTCCTCAGATATCTCATCCTTTCCTCTTCCTTCAATGAGCGCAAGTTTGGCCGTCAAAGCAGAAATTTCTTCTTCTTTCTTGTTTAACTTCTTATGAGCCTCAATACGCTCTTTCTCCTTATGTTTGTTCTCCAACTGTAACTTGTAGATAAATTGGTCCATAGCTTCAATCGTCGATCCCAAGATAACAGCTGATGAAGAATCTTCACCACCTTTCTCCTTAATTGGCGTATGCTATGCCCGAACTATGCATTTTGCTTTCGCACCATACTCTAATGTGGCAATAGTTTTATGCAGCTCCTTTGGGTCCGGGCTGACACACAGTATCATCAGAATTTTCGATTTATCATCCTCAAAAGAATCCTAGCCAAAATGTCAAATCGATTTCAGAAGACATTGAAAAATATGTAACCGGTAAAGACTGAAAGATGATAGCAACATAAACAAAAAGATGTACCTGGAGAAGCATGGTTAGCTTGCTATCTCTAAATGGAACGTGAGAATCGCCATTAGCCATATGCATGCCACCTCGGCATCTGTCAACTAGTCTGTAAATAAATTTTGTACAAGTAACTTAACTCTATCTAATTCTCTACCTACATTTTTGCTTCGAATCCATTTTGACCGGCTTGTTCTATGTTTTCAGAACCTGCCATGTCGACAAGCATAAGCCTGCCGCCAACAGTAGGAACATCAAGAATTATCTGCAAGAATGTAGTAGAAAATAAACTTGTCTGTGAAGATAGAAACTTGACAATCTACTTAATAATCCTTTGAATGATCAAATGGAGTTTCGTACCATGCAGTGGCTTCGTGAACTTCTCTCATTACAGAGTGTACTTTTAACTACCCTTCGCTTCTCCACCTTTTGGATCTCTTTCAAAATCTTACCAGCCTCGTTCCCAGAAATAAAAGTTGCATTTATTGCCTTCTTTCCCATTACTTCTAGTCTTACCTGCAAAATGTAGAAATGTAATTTATAATCCGAGAAATGAAGTTGACAGTGTGCTGTACCACAGTCCGATTGCAAGCATATTAGGATTTCCTATTCTTGATTTGATACTAAGTGTTACGCCTTATCCAATGAGGCTCCCATTCTATCAGGTTAACTTGTCACCTTACTCTTTTCATGCCAGACTAAGTCATAGGGTGGCTAATTGTTAGAAACATTAAATGCACCTGAGCCTAGTACTGATGGTCATGGAATGACGCATTTGACAATATGCCTCAATCGTGAAGATGAGGCTACATGTCTCTTCATCCAATAGTAACAATTTCACCTCTTTTACTATAAAAGCTCACATTTAATATCATTTTGAAGGTAATGCAATTTTACTCTATCAACTGTAAGATTGCTCTCTTTCTTTTATTCCCTTATATCAGTTCTATCCAAAGCCGGCCCTAAGATATTCGAGACCCTAGGCGACAAATTATTACGAAACTCTTAAATATAATTTTCTATAAGCATATTGATCTCTTTAGTATATCATTCATGTTCTATTCAAAATGGTTTTTTTATATTATTTTTGAAAAATTAAATGAGCCATTTTAAAATAAATAACTTATTTTTAATTTTCATAAAAATTAATTTTATAAATTTTTAAATTTTTTTAAAAGAAATTATTATAAGCTTACTAAAAAACTATGAGATATTTTTTTTTTTAAAAAAAATTAAGCTCATTAAGATGTAAGTGCCCAAGTGTTTTGGGTCTCTTATTTAGTCCATCGTGTTATTTAGTCATGGGAAAAATTCATTGATCAGGCTTTATCTTTCATGAAATCAAAAATCAAGCCCAAAGGTTTAAATTTACAAAACTCGGGTTTTTCATTGAATTAATTAATTATATTTTACAATTAATTTATTAAATTAAATATTTAATTGACTCACCTCACTCCACCCCACCTCCACCACTGTTCCGGCTACTATTTCGGCGACCGACGACCGTTTTCCGACCGCGCTTAATTTCGGCGACTATTTTTCGGTGACCGTTGGCCGCCGCTTAATTTTCGATAACTGCTCCGATTCCAAAGTCACAGATATATTATTAAGGTCACAGATTATTTTGAGATCACAAATGAAAAAATTTATAGGTCACAAATTTTTAATTGGTCAAAAGTAAGAAAATTTGTTGGCCACATATTATATTTGGAGTCACAAATTTACAAATTTTAAGGTCACAGTTAAATAATTAGTGACAGAGAATTATATAGTTGGTCACAGATCGATATAATTGGTCACTCACACCCAAACACTCGCCCCCCAATCCCACAACACCACCAATACTTGGTCATAGATCGACCAAATAGTTGGTCACAGAAACTCTTCGTCCCATCCGCCCGACGCCACCACCACCGTCACCAACTACTTGATCACAGATCGACCAAATAGTTGGTCACAAACACTAGCTAGGTCACAGACACCAAAAAAATCACCACAGTACAGTATCTAGGTTACCGACACAAAAAAAAATCACCACAGTTCAATATCTAGGTCATAGACACCCAAAAAATCACCACCGATGTTGACCCCACCACAACAATAATAAACCATCATCCCCAGTTGCAGGCTAAACAACAATAAACCTAACTTCCATTAGCTACTGAACAATTACATACAAAACACACAAATGACACAAGGCACAAACACCATCATCACACCGACGGAGAAATACCACAAAATCGCCAGAGAAATACCACGCTCGCCGGAGATCTACCACAAAATCGTCGGATCTGGAGCGACGCTGCTAATACCAGAATCGCCGAAAAACTACCACAAAATCGCCGGATCTGCCTGTGATGCTGCTATTCGAAACAGGGGAGGGGGAAGGGAAGGGGAGGGGAGCATTGCTGCCTGTGACGCTGCGATTCGCAGCAGGGGAGGGAGAAGGAGAAGGGGAGGGGAGCGTCGCTGCGACACTGTCGTTCAGCAACAGAGTTGTAGCCGTTCAACAGCGTCACAGGCAGCAGCATCGCTGCCTGTGATGCTGCGATTTGCAACAGGGGAGGGGAAGGGGGAGGGGAGCGTCGTTGCGACGTTGCCGTTCAGCAGCAACGTCGTAGCTGTTCAACAGCGTCACAGGCAGCAGCGTCGCTGCCTGTGATGCTGTGATTCGCAACAAGGGAGGGGGAGGAGAGGGAAAAGGGAAGGGGAAGGGAGGGGGAGAGGCGGCGGGCAGCGGAGGTGGAGGTGGAGGCGGTCGGCGGTGGCAGTGGCGGCGGAGGCGAGAGAGTGGAAAGAATGAAATGGATTAGTGTTTGGTTATGTTTTTATACTTAAAATAAATTTGGTGGGGTAGGTAGTGAGGTGGTTACGTAGATTAGTTTAATTTAAAATATCATTATTAATATTAATGGTAAAAATTAAAATCTGATTTTTTATTAAATAAAGTATAAACCTGATTTTTTAAAAGTCAAAACTAAACATCTGGTTTAGTGTAATTTCCTCTTTAGTCATGTCTTTTAAATGGAATAAATGACCCAATAAGAAAAGAATGTTTTTGTTGAATTTTTGGGCTTTTAATTTTTGAGGCCTCTCAAGAATTGAGGCCCAAGACAATGGTTGCCTTAGGAGGGCCGGCCTAGTTCTACCCTAACCGGGAATTCGAACACTATTGTGGCTCACATCTTTCGCATGTCCCACACCCAAATATATTCATATAAGCTGACTTGATCTTCGAAGTGCATAGGTCACTTGATCTTCGAACATTATTGTGGCTCACGTCTTCCGCATGTTCCTAATGGTTTGTCCAAATGTGCACGAGTAATGTTACAATTTAGAGAAGGCTGATGAATTTTACACCAGCCAAAAAAGACTGAGCAAAATGACCTGACTACACGTTCGAAAACCAAAAACAGTGGTCCAATACTATCCTAATGAAAATTGAAATGCTAGTACTGTAGACCTTGTCCATCTCCAGACATGATTGGTACAGCAAAGAATTCTTGTTCAAATTTAAGAATGCATTTTCACCGAATGATAACTTCCAAATTAACAAGTACTAAAAAATGTCTTATAAAAATAAAGAAAAAAAAATCTAACCTTGCAAGCACTGCCACCTTTAGCCCATCCAAAACCAAAGCCTCCCCCGGTGTCGGTCGATGACAGCAGATCATATATTTCCTCATTATATATCTCCAAAACACTAACCTGAACAAAAGTCCCACCACCGATTTTCTCTCCATCTTCTCTATCCCCTTCTCCCAAAATGTCCCTCAAAGATCTGTACACAATCCCCGGCTGCTTAGCACACCCAAACATTGTATGACTCTTTCCCGAGCCTGGCCGACCATACATCATGATAGTACATTTGTTGCCAAGTTTTACGCCATCAATCCTCGACTCCACAAACTTCTTGTAGAACCCATCAAGATCATCTTCTTCAGACAACGAAACCCCATCGAGAGTAAAATCTCTGTCCCTAATTTCTGTCTTTGCCCTCAGTGATTTCCCATCTGTGTTGATTTTCAGAACAGATGGGATCATAATAGGCTTGCTTTTTTGGTCCGGTTGGTTTCGGATTCTGCCAATAACTTCCACTGGATGCTCTATCGGGGGCATGGCGACCGTGGTGGCCGTTTTTTTGGTAAAATTCAGGCGGTGCTTTGAATGAGGGGTTTTCGATTGGTGGTGGTTGTTTGATTTTGACGACGGTGTTGTTGAATTCGGCTTTGAAGACGGTGTAGGAGCCATTTTCAATCGATAAACAAAGTCTTATCCAGAAACTTTCCAGCTGTTTTTTCTTCTCTAGTTTAACAGAATAGGTAAATAATTAACTACAGAATAAAAACCCTGTTCTTGATATTCAAATTTCTCTAAGAATTCGAGAGGAAATGACTAAATTTCAAGAAAATGATATTTGAGAGTGTGTAGGTATTTCAAGAAACGAATTGAAATAGAAATTTTCTTGAGAGCTGAAAATCAAGAGTTCTGGGATGGAAAGAAACAGATTTTGATTGAAGAGTTTTTTTTTTTAATTATTATTTCTTTCGAAGTTTGAAATTAGAAGTAGCCGTTACGACTTCTAAAGTCTACTTTTTGCAAACCTATTTGGGACCCATGAGATTAATTGCACGTGATTCAAAAGGCGAAAGCCCAGACTTGGATGGGCTTGGAGAGGCGGATCCAGGTGGGGTGGGGTGGGGTGGGGTGGGACTGGGGGGGCGACCTAGGATTTTGGTTCAGGATCGTACTGATTCATATTGTATCAATCTTACTGGTTCATATTTGTTTCCCATAACTTTATGTTGGTGTAGCAGATAAATAACAAAAACTCTTATATATAACTATTAACATGTCAATTATCAGCCATAACAACCATCCACTTAACATAACTAGCACATTTAAGAGAGGGAGCAAGCCATTTACAAATATTAAAGCATAAGAAGAGGTTAAACCTATATAGTTTAGAGCACTGTAATTCTCCAATAGAATCATCTCTCGATGAAAATCTACTATCTTTCTTCCTATTTTCATCAGCTCTAACTCTAAATCCTTAGCTTCTGCAACCTCTTCTTTTAGCATCCGTATTCAATCGAAACTCAAATACTAAAAAAGGTTTTCATCAGTACATGCCAAGCGATTCCATTAAAACACCATGTAACTTTAATATAAATTATCTCTGTTTTATCTCATATTTTTCTTGACCTTATACACATATTTAGAGCTTGTTTTGGAGGGATTTTTTGGGGGAAGAATTGATTTTGAATAGTGATATGATGAGAAATGTATGATTGAAAAAGAAGAAAAAATTATTGATGTGATGAAAAATATTATCTTATTGAAAAATGTATGGTTAAAAATGAGAATTGATTTATTGTAGAATTTGGAGAATCCGTACCAAACGGGTCTTTACTTTCCTTTTCTTTCTCCTTTTTTGGTGCAGTTTATGGATTCTTAAAATGCATAATCTACCCAAAACTAACAGAAATAATGACAAAAAAAAAATGTAAAAATTGAATACTCTTAAAACATAAAATAAGAATAATAAAGAAGAAAGACAACACCTTCAATTTAATAATGTAAAATTCTTCTTTATCAATGAAGAACCCATTAAATTCCTCGATCTCCTTTTCCAAAAGCTCAAGAAAATCAATTACTTCCTTTGACTAAGTTCTTGCTGATTGAATATTGTAATCTATTAAAGGAATTGGGGGAAAGGTTAGGGACTGTGAATTCAAGGGAAGTGGGAAGCCTCCAAGGGAAAGGGGAAGGAAGGGTGGGCTTCTTTCAAAATGATAAAAACTTGGACTTCAGTAGTTGGGTCATGGGTGGGGGTTTTTTTTTTTTAAAAAAATTTATTAAGGTAAAGATTTAAGGGCCTAGTGGGAGCATGGGTGGGCTTTTTTTTAAGGCAAAAATTTACGGGCCTTGGCTCAGAGGCCGAAGACAGTAAGCCAAATTATTGGTGTGTTTGAGTCATATTATTTTGGAAGAATGTATTATGAAATAGTAGATTGATGGAGAATATGTGATTAAAAAAGAAGGAAATATTATTGATATGATGTAAAATATTATTTTAATGAAGATGTGTGGTTGAAAATGAGTAGACGAATGAAAATGAAAATTTTAATGTGTATTAAACATGAGCTATATTTCCAAGGGTAAATTTCACTTTAACCCCTTCAACTATATCAAATCTTACAATACCCCACATCTATATTACTTAAATCCTTTTCTACTTATTAATTTTTTTTTGCATAGTTATCAGACTCGACTGGATAATGCAGCGGGTAAATGTGTTAGTAGTTCAATCGGCGGGTCATTACATAAAAACTTATAAAAAAAAATATAAGTATTAATTTTTTTTAAGGGCAAAATTAAAATTTTTAATTTATTTTTCACTAATTATTTAGATCTATAAAATAAGTAAAATGTTGGACCAAAGTTTTTTAAAAGAATAATTTTATAAACGTTATAAATGATTCATTAGTTAGATATAAGTTATTGCCCACAAGTAACACTAAAGTATTTTATGTCCAAATGGTGATGAACCCTTTATTTTTCTTAGATGTCCAATGTTCAATTCCTTAAGACCCAAAAATTTTGTAAAAAGATTTCAAAACCCAATCAAACAGGTCAACTGGGACGAGTAAATCACCAGTTTACTCGGTTAAAATTCGATTTTGACCGTGTCAAGTGCATTTCTATCAATTTAATCTGCCCGACCCGATCAAGGGTCTGGGCCGAGCCGATTTTTATAACTATGAATTTTTGCAATAGATCCATAATTTATTTCTCCATCCTTTTTTGCGGGGAAACATCTCAAGAGAGAAGTATTAATTTTTGACAGGCTATGTTGCTGTCAGTTAAACGAAATGACATGCAAGCACTAATGCTCCGCTAGCATTGTTTACTCCATGAGGTTCATCTGAGGCGATGAGCACGTAGTTCCATCGCCTCGTTCGTCCCTTCTTTTTGAGGCGTTAGGTGCATAACCCAATTCATAAGTAAGCCCTATCGAGGCAGTGCAACCCACAACAACTTTGTCACACCATTACTCCAAGGCGTTACAGTGACCTAATCCACCATACCAAATGGACCTCTTGAGTTTGAGGCGGTTGAGTTCAAACTCCGATACCTTGAGCAATTTGTAATCTATAACACGTTAAGCTATATTTGAAATGATTGATATGACGGTTTTGAAAAGATAGTTTGTAGCCATATGACTACTAATTCGCCAAAGATAGGGTATAGATATCACAGGCCTATGACAGCTAATATGTGAGATCATTGAACTTTACACGTGAATTGTTGGGATAATGTCAAGTATAAAGCATCCAGGGGGCCACGTCCATGACTATTTAGTTTATTAATAGCTAGCCTAAGTGTCATTTGAAAAGTAATGTGAATCTAACCTCGACACCTATATTTCCCATATTACATATTTCTCCCACACCTAAATATTATTTATCATTTGGCTTGATCGTCTAAGTGCATGCTACAATTGTAATCCTTGGTGGTAGCATTTTGTGTACTCTGACGTGATTGTCCAAGTATTTATGTAACATAAACGTGAATGGAAGAGGGGTTGGTATTTGTTTATTGCCCGAGTCCTATCAAGATTCGAAGGTCAACATGATGTGAGATGTAGCTAGAATAGTCACAATATACTTGTCTTTCTAAACCAACGTCCATAGTGCTAATATTTCTAGTTGGCTAGCTTTATGGAACCAAAATGTTTGATCCCACTTAAAACTATTCGTGTAGAAATTAAAAATTCTACCAAAATAACTAACTTTACTTCAGTTGAGGGGACTTGACTCATGTCAAGTTGATCTCTTTCTATCTAATGCAATTCAGACTACTTGACTATGTATCAATCACAAAATATTAAGGATTTCAAACACGGTTTCTTAAAAAAATGTGCATATATTATTCATCTACTTGAAGTTCATATTCTACCCTCACACTTCGAAATTGAAGTATATACACATGGTGATTGGTTGGATATCTGTAAGCCATCAAATATTAGTAAGAATATGTGATCGGACATAAAAGAAACATTGTGAAAGTGTTGAATTTATTTTGGAGTTTGATGAAGTTGACAAAAGGGAAACTTAATATCTCCGAAAAAGGTGTTGGGAATGAGACGATAAAAAGTGTTAAAAAATGTCATCACCCCAAGTAGACTGAAGAATAGTACTAGGAGTCATTTTTATTCCCCTTTTATTAGTTTCATTTACCTTTTGAATTTGGGTTCCCAATCTTTTATTTTAGTATCACATTAATCCCATTATTTATCTTCATTTAACAAGCTAAAATGTCATTATAAAGATGATTTTGTCATTCCTTTTAAAATAAAAGTTAAATAAAAATCAAGAACGCAAAAAAATGGAAAAATAAGGATTTGTTCTTTTTGTGCTTCAGTTTTGTGTTTTGAATTTTGAATTCATTTTGAGTTTGCGTTTTGAATGTCCATTTTGAGATTGTTGAAAATGTGTTCGTTTTGGTATTTTGAAAAATTGTTTTGAAAACACTCAAAATACGTTTTGAAAATTTTGGTTTGATTGTAATTTAAAACAACCAAAACTTTGGATTTTCTTTGTTAATTTTTAACTTGTTTTCGAAAATATGAAAGAAAATGTGTTTTCATTGTTTTGAAAAATTGAAAATAGAAAACGACTTGAAAATAGTAAAG
Organism: Fraxinus excelsior; assembly: GCA_019097785.1. Classification (NCBI taxonomy): domain Eukaryota; kingdom Viridiplantae; phylum Streptophyta; class Magnoliopsida; order Lamiales; family Oleaceae; genus Fraxinus; species Fraxinus excelsior. The sequence goes on from CM032644.1 coordinate 16,807,299, forward strand.
AGAACAGACCTTAAATTATTTTCCCAACCTAAAATTCTTCTTCATTTTGCCTAACTTTTTCACTGGTCTTTCAATTTTTGGATTCCACTTTTTCCTACCCGTTAAAACTTTTATGGTATCGACCAAGCTCATCAACTTGAAAAGTTCAATTCTCTTACTTGGCCGTATGAATTCAACCGTTAAAAAAAACAAATAAAATTAACATTTTTCCACTAGAAAACCCCTTTCATAAAAAAATTGAAAAAACATCTTTTCCCCCTTACAGTGATAAAAAATATCTATTTTATAAAAACTGTCATTCAATGAATGACGTTTCTTTTGCAAGAAATAGGTGGATTTGTCCATCTACTTTCTATTTTTCATTACTCTAGAGGGTAATTGGCTGAATTAGTTCCTTAACATTGGCGTTTCAGCGCAATAGGTCCCTAACCTTTCATTTCTTTGTGCTGAAGTCCCTAAACATTGCATTCTTTGGTGCAACATGTCCTTTTGGATGGATTCTTCCATTTTCTCCGTTAAATCAACATATCTTTGCCAAAACACCAAAATTTTGAGTTAATAATGACAATGGATTCAACCCTGTGCAGGTGTGGAAGACTTTATGAACAAACTTGTATTCAGGTGGAACATTCGCTACATATTGAGAGTTAAAAACCTAATTCTATTCATCGAGAGCAATCAATTAGTAAAAAGAAATAAAAACACACAATATAAATGTTTAGTATCTCAATGTAAGACTAAGTCTTCTTTCGTCATTATAGTAATTCACTATGATAAAAAAATGTTTAGGGAAGAAAATCACACACGTTTTTTCTAACCTTTCTTTTTCTCTTTATGATGTTTTTTTTCCCTTATGAAATTCAAGTTTGGATTAACATTGGTTTGATGTTATAGGTACAAAAGGAAGCGCAACCCACATACGTACGACATATATGAAGAAATGATACCAATGATTCTGAACAGATCACGTTGGTTGAAGATGAAAAGCGACGACTCTACTAACAAATTCTCAATCTTGAAGAACAAAAGATGCACAGTGAGGGTGAAATTATAAATATATTGGAGGGGTTTCCTTGGAAGATATCGTTCTTCAGTGTAATGTACGTATTTGTTTTAATGTGACTTAACAGTTGAACAATGTGTACTGAATAATGGCTGTGATGATAACTGTAATAGTCAAGAAAAGATGTATGTTAGTTTTGGTTTTGCTACAACGGTACACAAATCTGCTGCATTAGTTTGCAAAATAATTATGCTCCTTCAATTCATATAAACAAAACTTCAAGCATATTTCATTCAAACAGAATAAGTACGCTGCACCCTCAAACTGCATTAGTTTGTACTTACATATTTTATGACAAAAAGATAGAATTATGCAATAGTAGATTATGTACAAGTGTGCTTGTTATGTCCATGTTGCCCACAATTTTAGCAAGAGATATTTTTATTCTAGTCTTTCCTGCCTTTCTTGATGACGTCGATTATTCGTCAACCTCTCTCCATCTAGCCTTCTTTGATCTTCGTGACATCTTCTTGAAGCAAGTGGATGTTGCCCGGGATTTGGAAACAACTCAGGACTTGTAATTGGACATATGGCAAAAAAGTATAGACATGATATGCCGTTGACTTGTTGATTAAATTCTTTAAAATTCTTCATTTATATAGCATATATTTAATTTTATACTTTTTATTAATTTTTCTTGTCGAATACGTGTTGGACATTGCTCTCATGTAAGCCTCTTTACCATAGAAATCATGCATGTAGTCAAGGAGGTCCTTGCCGACCGATTGGATAGAGGCTATTGCATGTACGCACAACAAGCCCGATGATTGACATCTCCAATAAGAACATGTCATTGCCGTATGTCAACTACATTCATCGAACCACCAACAAAGTTATTTACCTCGTACTTGACATTGTCGGAGTGAGTCCTATTTGTGAAGTGCCAAAATCTTGGTTTTTCTCAATTATCGTCAGGTCATATGGCCCAGCCCTTTTTGTCCATTTTCTATACTCTTCCCACTTGCTCACCAATCGAGACATCAAATTTAATCGAAGTTGCTCAAGCATATGTATAACCGGCTTTCCTAGCCATGAGGAACACATTGTTGAATGATTCATTGACGATGTTGAGTAGAATGTCGTATTTGAATCCTTAAAATGTGATCGACTCCATTGACTTGCCGATTTCTCCTCTAGCCATCCATATGCATTTGCATCCAACTTCCTTAGCTGTGTGATAAGTTCTACACTTATTCAAGGTTTTAAATGATGATATTTTATTATTTTTTGGATAAAAGACTACCTAACTTGTGTTATATTTCATTTTATAGGTAAAACTCAATGTTTGATGAAGAATTTGAGAAAATAATGCAAAGATAGCAGAAAAATAATTTAATTGTATCAAATACAAAGTTCGGGGACTGAAATGTCAATACTCGAAAGTTACGTCAAACCTCACGATGAAAACTTGAGAGTGTTAGGCATCAGTTGGATGAAGAAAAAAGCTAAAAGGATGAAATATAGTCTAAGTACTATCACATATCAACTTCCAGCCGAAACAATTATACTTCAAATTTCCAGTCTCAGTTTCAGACTCATTTTTGGTATAGGAAATGTTTGAATTGGAAACATTATACTTCTGGAAGATTTGTATCCATTTGAGTTATCTTTTCAATGCATTTTGAATAACCTCAATCGGATATCGAGAGAGAAAGATATGACAAAAATACTAAAAGTTGTTCGGTGGGAAAAAATGTATACCTATGCAGCCACATAAGTCTAATTTGATGCGACCGCATTATGCATTCCAGGGCCAAAATTGATGGTTGTACGTCCTTCTATGCGACAACTTATAAATGTACTATACGGCCGCATAGTACAAACTTTTGGCGAGATTTTGTTTCATTTTTCAATTGAAACTCTATTTTAATAACAAAATTTTAGGCATCCTATATATACCAAACTCGACCAGAACACAGTGGGATACCTCCTTCCGACCTAAGAATCATATATTCTACGTATTTTGGAGGCAAGAACGTGAAGATCGACTCCAAGAACACGAACATTCAATTCAAGATTAATTGGGTGATGTCAATTCTTCATTAAATCTTTTGTTTTCTTATTGATAACATGTTATGCTAGTTTTCTATTGTATTAGAAAAATGATGAATCATGTAATATGAGTTTTTAATTTTTAGTTTTATATATTTGACATTAAAAATATATTTTTGAATATTGAATGATTTAAATGATTTTATTTTCTCCACAACTATTGTGCACGGTAGTTGTGTGAATTTGGTGACCTATTTTATGCATTCAAAAGAAAGAAAATAGGTTCGACATATATTATTTATTATAGGGTCTGATAATAGATATAAATATACCGCTAGTACTATGTGAATCTTTAAGTGTTCGTAAAAATTCATGCACTTTTATATAATCGCATCCATCATAATAATATAGTTGGGTCATATATAAAAGTATGTTTAAAATTACTTGAGATAGATTCTTAAATAAAATAGGAACATTGATTTATCAAAATTCAATCGTGTTGTCAATTTGTAAAACTAGGTTTAAAACTTATTATTGCATGAGAATTCGGGATCCTAGTACATGTACTATTTATTGAACACATTAATCTGCATTTAGAATAATTTACATAGTTTAGTTAATTTACTCATAATTTCATGAGTAGATTAATTTATTTATAATTTTGTAACAAATACATCATATTACTCTTGTTTCGGTAAGGTTGTAATAATTAAAATTGAACTAATCAATCTTTGTGGGACGATACTCAAACTTAAAAAGTTTACTTTATTACTTGTTAACAAATCGTACACTTGTAGTGATTTTAATTCGAAATATGTTTTCGTGAACATTGTGCCATCTCCACATTCCAATCGGGTATTGTCATTTTTCGTGCGACACCCCAAAACAGATTCTTCAATGCTAGACCTTGATGAATCAATTGGAAATTATTATATAAGTGCCATGCGCATCCTCTAGCTCAACATCTTCAAAATGTGTCAATGGATTAAGGATGACAAAAAACCCCGTTCAACTCGATATCCGTGGGTACGGGATTAGTTGCCTCGAAGTGGGTACAAGAAATATAGTTCCCGTCCCACTACCCACCCCGTTAGTTAATTTCAAATTTAAATTTTTTATCATACAAAATGAAAAGATTTATCATTATTTTTAAAAAGAACATAAGTTATTCGTAATAAATTGAAAAAAAAAAATATAATATTTACAAGCTAAAGATGTAAAAAAAAAATAAAAAAAAAAGTGTAAAAAAAAAAATAGAACGATAAATAAGAAACGCCCCACCCCATCCCAAACCCACCTTGTCTCTCTTTAACCGGGTATAGGGATGGGGGTAAGGTGATAATATAATTTAACTATTATTTTTACCAAAAAATATATACCAACTTGACCCAAGCCCACAACTCGTGCATAGCCGATTGAACATATGGCGGCACGCGTGGGGCTTTGGCTCAACCTACTAGGATGTAGGTCATCTCTCCTTAAAAAACTATTGTTACCCATTGAGATCTAAACTCAAGTCCCAAATTTGAGCAATATAAAGTGTTTTCTATTCTTCTAGTTTTCCTACGTGAGATTGTCATTTTCCAATTTTTCATCAATTTTTATTCCTAATTTATTCCAACTTCAATTGTCATCTTTTGACCTTAATTTTTCATTCACTCTAAATTGATTTTGACAAAATAAATATATTATATTAATCTATTCATAGAGTAGAATACACTCGTCAAAGAATTTTTTTATCCAACTAACGGAACCCACTAAAATAATTGGTCAAAAATTGGTCAAACCAACACCAATTTTCCAACAAAATCTTCAGTTGGTAGCTCAAAAAGCACGTCCAATTCTCCCTATTTTTAGCATCAATATTTGGGCACATGGCATTTTTCATGTCTACACATGTCGGCATCCAGTAAGGATGACAAAAAGACTCGACGGCTCAGGCCGACCCTAAAAAAAATTTAATTTTTTTTTTTTTTTGAAGAGTTGTGTGCTAGCCTGCAAAGGCTATCCTTTATATTAAAAATAAAAAACAAAAACAAACAAACAAAAAACCCCGAGTCAACTTAGTCTGGGCTCGACCTGCAAAGGCTCAGCCTGAGCCTCACTATTTTTTGCCGGACTTTGCTCGGCTTAGGCCAGAGCTTTTTTTTTTTGGCTCGGGCTGGCTGGGCTCGTCGACATAGCTAGCAACCAATCAAAAACCTTCCTTTAAGAACCCCAAACAACAAGTGTATAGTCTTTAGAATTTCGTGTCGCCACCTACTAATTGAATTGTGATGCATGTGCTACCCAGGCTAGCCGTCTTCACTTGCTCGCATTAATCAAATAGGACTTTGTACTGCTCTAGTGCAATGTCCCTGATGATATCTCTTAATTTTTTACTTGTTATGGAGATGTCGACTTTGCTCTCTACTAAGACCTTTTTATGACAGTCGAAAAGTTTCAACTTCGGCTGGAATTGAACTTCTCAATGTATTTCCTTTCCATGCAAGTTGAACTAACCCTTTTGTTTTGGCATGCCATATCATGTGCTTATCCTCGTAATTCTTCAGTTTAAATATTACCTTGTCATCCTGAACTGCACCATTGAAAAGTCGGGGACAACTCTTATCCTTGCTTCCCCGATTGTTTTTCACTTAACATTCAACCAGCGCAGACAAGATGATATCCATATATTCCAACACCGCACTTGAAAATAAACATACTTTTTCGGTCATATTTAAGTAAGGGAGCAAAAGAAAGCTGAATTTCAAATTTACTTTCAATGATCTACTAATATTATTCATATTGTATTGAAGATTTTAGTTATTAAAATCTAAATTTGATCGAAAACTATAAATAATCGTTGGAGAATGTAAATAAAGTTCACGTTTGAGCCACATTATAATTTTTATTCTCATCCTTCTACTCATTTTCAACAACACATTCTTCAATAAAATAATATTTTTCATCACATCAATAACTTTTCATTCTTTTTCAATTATATATTCACCGCCACATCACCAAAAAAATGTATTCTTTCCATTTTATTGTGCATCAAATGGGGGCAAAAAAACTAAAGAGTTCTTTATAATATATAAAAAAATTTACTTTTTAAATTGAAAGATACTCTCTATTATAATCAAAGTATTATTTATAACATAATATGAAACTGGAGGTTATAAGAAAGAGTCATGATAGAAGTACATAACTTTTTACCTAACGGGTGCCCGAATTGACAAGTGGCGGCCCACATTTGCAATTATATAATGATTTATATACAAATGATGTGTCAAAAAGAGAGTTAGAGAATTTTTTTATTTAGTTGTAGAAATTCTGATCCAATTATATTTCTCCATATCATGTATACGTAAATCATTATGTTCATGTAGTATAATCGACTAATTAAACATGTTTTTTTTTAATTTTTATCTACATAGATATTGTAAGATCTATAATTCACTTACCATTAACACATTCTTTAGGTATCACTACTTATAATTAGTGTGATCCTATAGTAAATTACATTCTATTAATAAAAGTATCCTCCTTAATTTATCGTAGGGAAATATATGTTTTATGATGGTGATTTTTTAAAAATTATGTGGTTTCAAAGGATATAAATTTTTTTGGGTTTGCGTGTAAAATTATAGTAGTGATTTTTTAAAAATTATGCAGTTTGAAAGGGAGGAAAACTTTTTGAGTTTACGTGTAGAATTATTTTATTGAAAAAATATAAAATTAAAATTTTGTTTAAAAAATGTTTTTTTTTTTTTTTGAAAACTAGACTCAAATAGGGACTAAATTCAAGAACAATCTAAATTCGCTTATTTAACTTAGGAGTTGGGACCTTTTGGGTGCGTTATGCTGAACTCGATTTTAGCAAATGGAAAACGCGACGACCTCTCCAAAAGTGTTCAAAATGGTCATTATCACAAACTGTCCATACATTTGAAGTTCAGTGTGCAAAACGTTCATACGTTTCAATTTTTTTTTTTTGCATTTTCACTCTTATTTTCATGTTTCATTGAGGAAATCGTCATTTTCATCAATTTTCTTAATAAATGAAAATTATACCCTCCTATTTGAATTAAAAAAATAAAAGAAAAGAAAAATAAAAAAATAAATTGCAACCACACTCTCAAAATTTCAATAAAATACAAATAAATAATTAAAAAATCAAAATTGAAAAACTAAAAATCACCCCATTTCTCTTCCAATGCCACTTTCACTCGCCAAAAACACCACCCAACTGCCACCTTAGCCACCGGAAACCATCACCACCATATAGCCCTCCATCTCATCGTCACCAAACTTGCTGCCAATGCATTTCCCGAAAACTTCCCACTCTTTGGGAGCGTTTTTCTCAAACTTCACCTTCAAGTCCCCATCTGCCAAAAATTTAAAACAAGAAGCAGAAGTGTACATCCTTCCAGCCTCAGTAGGTTCATACTATACAACTTTACTAAGATTGGTAGGTAAGGAAGTAGAGTCACATTCAAACGATCCTTTGGGAACATTTGGTCCTTCCTTCCCAGTCATTTGAAATGAAGGAATCCTATGAGAGAATTTGAATAGTCTCTTTCGTTGGAGTCGATACCATTCCTCCATGTTTGTTCGAACAAAAAGACAAGTAAACCCTTCACCTTATCTCAATAACGAAACATGTACACTAGTAATATTGACATAGTTTGACAAGAGCTCAACAACATCAAATTCGTAATTATTTTTATGGTTCCTTGGGTCGGAATACCAATTAATATCCTAGTTCTTGAACAATGCCCAAGTTTCCTCCTTTCTTGGATATATCTTTTAAATGTTTTTTCTGCCACCATTTTTCCAGTTCACCAAATGTGAAAACATAAGATGATTTTTAGTGGGTTCAAAGCTTGTTTTTGGTGGAAGAGAAATGAGATGATTTGGCGGTGACGATTTGGTGACGATAGGATGAGGGCTATATGGTGATGGTAGTTTTCGGTGGCTAAGGTGGCGGGTGGGTGGTGTTTTTGGCGAGTGAAAGCGGCGGTGGAAGAGAAATGTGATGATTTTTTTAATGATTTCCTTGTATTTTATTGAAAAATTTGGGAGAATAGTATCAATTTATTTTTTATTTAAATATGAGGGAATAATTGTCATTTTATTGAGAAAATGGATAAAAATGAAGATTTCCACAATAAAATATGAAAATATGGATGAAAATGTAAAAAACTAAAACGTAAAGACATTTTGCATTATCTTGAAATGGGATGTTTTGTGCTAAGAACTCGTTTTCAAAACTCCATAACATTTCACTTCCCGCCTACAAAAACTTCGTCAGCTCTCTCTCTCTCTCTCTCTCTCACACACACACGCACGCACCCACGCACAAGATATCCACCATAATTACAGCTTTTCCTTCCCCAAATGTCGACGTCGAACAGTCGCCGGATAAAGAAAGGCGGCGCTGAAGGCGGAAGAATCACCGCCGCAACATCAAGATCCTCTAGATCCCTTACACCAGTCTCCACAAAGTCTATTTTTATGGGGTCCACGGGGAAAGAGAACCAGAGGCCGACGTCCCAGGTCCGGGCTGCGACCCAGAAGCCCGTTAATATGCCGATTGCCCGGGTCAACAAGTCTGCAACCGTGGTGGAGGCGGAGTCACGTTCAGAGCCGCGTATCAGGCGGTCCACTACGTCGGTGCCCAGAGGTAGGAGCTCTAGTCCGTTTGCAATTACTAGGGATTTATCTGATTTGAAAAAAAATTCTAGGGTTTCAGTGGGTCCACCACATAGGAAAGGGAACGATTATAAGGGTTTGAATGGAAAAATGGACGAAAGATTTGATCTTGGGAAAAGGGGTTCAAAAGATTCCGGGAGAAATGTGGGAAAATGTGAAGTAGATGAGAATTCTCAAGAAAATGGGAAACTTAAGTTTAGGGCTGGAAGTGATGATAATGAGAAAAGGAAGGGAGATTTCAATTCAATTTTAAAGCAAAATTCAGATTTTAGAACTTCTGATGAAAATACCATTTTAAATATATCTGGTGCAAAAAGTAAGGATTCAGCAGATAAGAAGAAATCTTTTATGCGAGGGCCTGAATTGAGGTCAAGTTCAAGAGAGCGGAAAAGGGCGAATAATGTAAGTAATATGTCAACTCTGTCAAGAGAGAATGGAGTGAAAAAGTATCCCAGCAAGCTTCATGAAAAGCTTGCATTTTTGGAAGGGAAAGTGAAAAGGATAGCATCGGATATTAAGAGGACAAAAGAGATGTTGCACACAAGTGATCCAGATGCTTCAAAAATGATGCTATCTGATATTCAGGAGAAGATCTCTGGGATTGAAAAGGCCATGTGCCATGTTGCTGGCAATGAAGAAGATGTGAATATAGAGCTGGTTAAAAGTGTTGAATATGAGGAAAAAAAGATAGAGAAACAAGTACTTGATGTGGAAAGGTCAGTTAATGGGGTGGTAAATGGTGAAGAAATGGAAGCACGTTTATTTCCTCATCATAAGTTGATTAGGGACCAGACATTGTCAAAGACATTGGGAGGAATTGAGACTCATGAGTTAGAAGTTGGAGAATCCACAAGTGCATTGAGCGTGGAGGAGAAGAAGATGAGTCCGGCAAACGGGAATACAATTGCTTTGGAGCCCCTGACCTCTCTGAGCAAGGAGGAAACTACTGGTACAGAGACTAATAAGGTTCATGAAATGGATGATCCCGTGAGTTCTGTAGCTCAAAATTATTCTCTAAGTTTATTAAATGGAAAAGCTGATATTGATGCTATGCTCATGGCAGACGAAAATCTTAATGAGTTTGACGATCAAGAGAGAGTGCCGACAATGATATGTGAGGAGGAGGTTGAAGATATTTGCATGTATCAGTTGAATGATATTGGAAGCAAGACATCAACAGGAGGATGGTTTGTGTCAGAAGGAGAATCTGTTCTTCTTGCTCATAGTGATGGCTCATGTTCTTTCTATGATATTACCAACTGTGAGGTTTGTTATTACCTACCTTATCGTATTCCATTCTGTTGCATTTTTCAGGGAAACTCGCACTCCTTACTTTTGAAAATGTGCTTACAGCAGCGCACGTTCTTTTTTAATTCTCATAACAGAGCATACTTGATTAGTGTTTTAAAAAAATCAGTACAATCTTTCTCGAAGTTTTCTGATAATAGTTTCATTATAGGAGAAGGCTGAATACAAGCCTCATGCTGGAGTCTCCCCGAACATGTGGAGAGATTGTTGGATGATCTGTGCCCCTAGTGCAGATGGCTGCTCTGGTAGATATGTGGTGGCAGCAACTGCTGGGAATTCCATGGATTCAGGTTTCTGCTCATGGGATTTTTATACCAAAGACATACAAGCTTTTCAGATTGAGGATGAAACTGGCCTTACAAGAACAGCCCTTGCTCCCTTATCTAACAACACCATGTACAGAAGAAATGCTCTGTCAACAATCATGGCTACCGAAAACAGACAATGGTGGTACAGACCTTGTGGGCCTCTTATGATATCCACTGCCAGTAGTCAAAGGATGGTGCGAATTCATGATATTCGTGATGGAGATCATGTTATGAAATGGGAGTTGCAGAAGCCTGTGCAGGCCATGGATTATGCAAGCCCTTTGCAATGGAGAAACAGAGGAAAAGTTGTAATAGCCGAAACAGATACTCTCTCTCTATGGGATGTGAGTGCTCAGAGTCCTCAGGCATTGCTGTCAGTTTCTTCCTCTGGTCGAAAAATTTCTGCACTCCATGTGAATAATACGGAAGCAGAATCAGTTGGAGTAAGGCAGAGGTGACATTTATTGAACTTGGACACTATTAGGGGTTGTTCTCTTCGTGTTTCAGTTTTGTGTTTTTAGTTTTGAATTCATTTTGAGTTTTGTATTTTGAGTGTTCATTTTGAATTGTTGAAAACGTGTTCTTGCCATTTTAAAAAAATAAAAAATCTCAAAATGCATTTACTTTCTCCCCTGAATTTTCTCATTTGTCTCTCTCTCTCCCTCCCCCCCCTTCTTCCCTCCTCTCTGTAACCTGCTGGAACCCTATCCTCCGGCCACCATCTTCATCGTGGAGGTGGCGGTTGGTGGTGTTTTGCAGGTGGAATGGTGGTGGTTGGGGGTGATATTAATTGAAAATAACGAAAACGCGTTTTGAAAATTTTGGCCAAATTATAATTGAAAACACCCAATCGTTTTGGGTTTTCTTTATAAATTTTAAACTTGTTTTCAAAAACGCGTTTTCGAAAATAGGAAAGAGAACGTGTTTGCACTGTTTTGGAAAATCGAAAACAGAAAACAGTTTGAAAACAGTAAAGAGAACGGACCCTTATTATTTTTCTTAGTTCTTGCTATTAATTTTCATGAATTCATTGGCTAGAAAATTTTATTTTTCTTTCTCATGAAGCTAACTCTACCCCTTGTGTTCTGTAAAATGTTTTTCGCATGCTGTTCAAGAAACAACATCATTTCTTGCAGCATCTTCACTTCATGCTTCCTGAATTAATTGGTGCCATTTAACTCCTTCAATCATTTTCTTGTACTTCAGAATGCACGACTTGATTTCTTTCTGACATACATATTCGTTGAAACTAGCCCCTTGATCACATGCTATTGCTGTTTTATTCTCCGTTATTCTAGTAGACACAGCTATCTGCAGTTTGTTCGAACTTTGCTATTCGATAGATGTTGTGAAGCTAATATAGTTTTTTATTTCCCCTGCAGAGTTAGTTTGTCCGAGGCCGAAGGAAATGATGGTGTGTTCTGCACTTCGGATTCTATTAACGTGCTAGACTTCCGGCACCCATCTGGTATAGGTCTTAAGATACCCAAAGATGGGGCGAATGTGCACTCAGCTTTCTCTAATGGAGATTCTATATACACTGGATGCACAAATTTAATGGCGGCAAGAAAACAGTCATCCTCCCAGATTCAACAGTTCTCGTTGCGTAAGCAGAGGCTTTTTAGCACGTACTCATTACCAGAATCAAATGCTCATTACCATTTCTCAGCATTAACACAAGTTTGGGGAAATTCGAACATTGTCATGGGAGTTTGTGGACTCGGTTTATTTGTTTTCAACTCCTTGAAGGAAGATGGACTACCTTTAACAATGGATTCTGGGAACATGCAAACTGTGAAAGAAATTGTTGGACCAGACGACATGTATTCCCCTTCTTTTGATTTTTCGGCATCTAGAGCTCTCCTCATATCGAGAGATCGCATGGCTATGTGGAAGTACTTATCGCAGTAAATCTATTTCGTTAAAGACATAAAACTTTAGCTACATGGATTGTGTAATGACTTATTGCTGCCATTTGAGGTTCTGTTGCAGATTTGCTATTTGAGATGCTAAATTGTTGGATAATTTATTGAATGATATCTCATTTAGAAATGTAAATGTTTACTGTTAACGTGAAGAACTCTGTGATTTAGAGCGGAATGGAAAATGACTATGTATCATACTTTTTATGTTGAAACCGGTTTACCTTTTCATTTGGTCCCCCACTCATTTGATAAAAGCCTTTGCAACAAATGCAACTTTGTCCCGTCTTTTTCGTTTTTTTTTTCAACCTTTCATTATCAGCGACCATCTCTGCCCTGATGATGGTTTAAATATAATTTTTCCAGGAATTCATATCATGTGCACTGCACATGGCTTTATGAGAAATGGCAAAATATGTCAGTTCTAAAATAAATAGAAAAATGTGTAGAATTGCATGACCTACTTTTTTGATGAGTTGGGTAAAGCCTATATAATACTAAAATTTTAAGTCAAAAGTAGACATATTTCATAAGATTCACAATTTTCAATCATACATTTAGTCCCTATTTGGTACATATTAAAATTTTCATTTTCATTTTCATTATTCTACTCATTTTTCAACCACACATTCTTCAGTAAAATAATATTTTTCATCACATCAATAACATTTTCATCTTTTTCAACTACACATTCTTCATTAATCTAATATTCTATAATACAATCTTCCAAAATAATGTGGCTCAAACACACCCTTAATCAAGTTTTATCAAAATCTACTAAAAATCTGATTTTAATCCTCAACAAATTAAGACATAATACTGTATATAATGCAAAGAGCAATTGAGCCCTTTGCACAAGGATAATGCGATCACCAGTTTAGGTGGTCACATTTTATAGATTCAATTAAATGAGTCACATAATTTTGTATTTAAGTGAATATATTATTTAATGTCATATAATACCAATGGCGATGAATAACACTAAAATTCACACAATCTTACCCTTTTTTTCTTCACAAGCATTGGCTTCGGAGCCTTTATGGGGAAGCCTAACATGAGTTCGAGATGTCTGTCCCATCTTTATACCACCAGACTCGTGCTCCAACTTTACTTTATCTGTAAAAGGTTTGCAGCTGCAACAGGCTTGTATTAGGGATTATTGTTAACTATTTTCTTAAATTTTGTACATACACGCGTTCGTATTTTCACTTACATTGCCATTGGGGATACAACATAACCTCTTTGAATTGAAGATCGAGAAATTTTATTACATAATAAAAGTAATAATAATTAGTCCAATTTGGGACCATAAATCTTATTGTATAATAGAGGTGATTAATTTGAAGGGATTTATACTGTATCGAAAATTCTCGGCACCTTCTGATGAATTCATTGTCGCAATTACATATTTTCTGTCACAAAATTAAAATATAAGAAGACATGGTGAAAAGTAGTATAGTTTTTAAATTGTTAATTTTAGTTTTTTAGTTAAGTGAAAAAATATAATTTATTACTTCATCTTCTCCGAGGAGTTCCACCCTCAACTCCTTCACAAAATCAATAGACTGAGGAATTACCAAAAATGGGAAAATCAGGACTATTTGTGCACAAATACAACAATCCTAAGGTAAAGTTTACCAAATACTTAAGTAAAAGTTGATTCTATTAAAAGAACAATAATCAAGTCTAAACTGTTGTTAATCACTAGCTGTGCTACATAACATTATTATTTAAATTATTGTTATGTAGCACACCGCTGATATTTAACACTAGTAAATAACCACTATTTGTTCACAAATAAAACTTTCTTTTTCTCGCACAAAATTAGGTGATGGGGGCGTGATCAGAGGCGGCCTGAGGGTGCGTGAATTGAGCGACGGCACATGGCCTTATTAGTGTAGGGACGCCAATTTTTTTTTTTTTTTTTGTATATATATGTATAATTATATATTTAAAATATTTATTAATTTTGAAATTTAAAATTTAAGATTTTTATTATTATGTTATATTAAAGTGCACAATTAAAAGATAGACAAATGATGATTTTTATTTAATATTATTGTATTTCTTATTTCTAATTACAAATCATATCTAGACATTTTTATTAAAGCAAAGGAAATGATTCAAATGGTTTGGCTCTTTCATAGCTAATTTCAATGTGTTGTATATAACTATTTTCATTTGTGGATTATTTCTTTATTAATTGTATGCATTTGATTTGATATGATATGCAATTGCTTAAGATACTAAAACTAAGAATAATGTAATTGATTAGTTATAATTTTCTTAAATGGTACTCTACTTTAAATAATGTCAAGGAAAAGGAAAATGTATAATTAATAAGAAGAAACATTTTGATGAAAATGTCACTGTAAACAACGCACAATCACCTGAAAATTATTCATAACTAATTATTTCCTTTACATAGTAGATCGAGCAATTGGATCACTTGAGTGAAGGTTCGATCAATTCAATTCATAGGAAAAAAAATTGGATTTCTATTTTCTTTTGACACACATTGGATGCTGATGATTTGAAAGAATGTTGTGATCATCTTGACATTTTTCTAAGACATGTAAACTTTTGTTATCTTGATGGCAAAGATTTGTTTCAAAAGTTAAAAATTTTGTGAAATCTTTTACCAAAAAAAAAAAAAAAAGAAGAAGCAAAAACAGTTTTTGATATATTAATTTATTTGAAATACTAAAATAAACAAAGACAGCTTTTGATATATTGATTTATTCGAAAAGGTTGGATTGCTTTTCGAATACATTTATTGTTTATAGAGTATTACTGACAATTAATGTTATTGTTGCATCTGTCGAAAGAGATTTTTCAAAATTGAAATTATTAAAATCATATTTACAATCAACCATGTTATACGAATGATTGAATTGCCTAGTTTTAATATCTATTGAACAAGATTTGTTAGAAGTTTAATTAGTTAGTTTGTTTCTAGAAATACGAAAAGAAAATTTTTTACACGATTTGTTGTATTTCAAAGTTTACACGTGGTATTTGATGTTTCTTGTTTCAAGGTTTTCTCATATAGAATTGCACGAAAAGTTTATAGGTTTCGATGGTTCTTTATTGATAACATGAATTTTGATGAAATTTGGAGGGTATTTTTGAACTTTATTTGTACTTTTCTTATTCATGATATTTTAAAAAATAAAAAGTATTTAAATATCATAATTTTGCGATGATATAATATTATTGAAATATATATATATATATATATATATATATATATATATATATATATTTTATTTTTTTTTATTTTTAAATTTCATAAAAGGGGCACCATTTTAAAATATCGCACATGACATCCAAAATTTCAAAGTTGGCCTAGACATGATGAAAACCAGAATTTGGATAGTTGGTTTGGCATTAAGATAGTTTTTTTTTCTGAAAACTAGCTGACAAATGCAATAGCATTTACATCTTACTTCCTAATTTTGCCCTCACTATTGTACACCATATATAGGACACATGGGAACAAATTCAAACCATACTCATGAGGGTGGTGATATGGATGAAAGACAGCACATGCAAGCTATGTGAGCCCGGTTGATGTGACCAAAACTTTAAATCTGTCTGTGTAAAAATTGTGTCCAATGGTCCAAATTTTGATTTTAATCGTGTCCAGACAAGTCCTAAATGTGGGTATTTCATATATTTGCGAAACACAACACTGGTATACTTGTTATAATAAAAAAAGAGGCAGACTCGTTGGCGGAGGCAGACATTTCATCTTCATCCGTAATCATTCAAGTTCTTTCACATTGCTCATTTTTTGTTGGGAACTCAAAACATCAAAATAGGTTTTGGAGTTTTAGGAAATTTACTAATGTTCTTCCACCTTCTTGAGGGTTTTTGGTATGGAGCTCAAAAATTCAAAAGGGCTTTTGGGCTTTTAGGAGACGGAACTTTTCAATTTATCAAAGGGAAGGTTATATAACTAATAGGTTAAGTTTCACCAATTTCAAATTTAAGAGATCAAAGTTTAAAATTTAAAATTTTAGATTTTTTCAAATTTTATTTATAAATTAATTAATTAAACATATATTTTATTAATTAAATATATTATGTCACAATTTCATATAATTTGGTTACAAATTTCATATAATTAGTCACATATTATTAATTGATCACAAATCACAATTTTTATATATCACAAATTATTTTACGATCACAATTCAAAAATTTTATAGGTCACAATTTATTCATCGGTCACAAATCTATCAAATTAATAAGTCACATATTATTCATTGGTCACAAATCACAAAATTTATGTCACAAATTATTTGACAATCACAATTCATTAAAAAAAAATAAATAAAAAAATTATGTGTCACAATTTGTTCATCGATCATAAATAAAAAATTTATACGTCACAATTTATTTATTGGTCACAAATCACAAGTATTACAAGTCACATATTATTAAATTATCGGTCACATATTAACAATTTTTTAATTCACACATTATTTCTTAATCACAATTTATCTTTTGCATTGCTTACATATTGTTTATTGGTCACACACCAACCAATTTATTGGTCACAATCCAACCAATTTATTGGTTACAATGAACAAAATAATTTGTGACCACAATGCCGTCTTTACTACCACCACCTCCACCATTTCCTCAAATCCATTACCGTCGCGACCAGTATCTACACTATTCACCACCGTGACCACCATCTCCACCACACCACACCACCAACCAAAAAAATCCCCAAACGTTGTTGAACCTAGTATTTATTGCCACCCAGAATCATGTTAAACATTCATTCCGAGTAGTAAACTTTCCTCTAGGTGACCCCACTATCTTCAATTAATGGGGATTATGGCTCATTAATTTAATATGAACTATATATGAGGACACTTAGACTGATGCTACATAGCAGTATTCGAATCTAAAACATAAAATCCATAATTCTATATAAAGGATCGAGTTTCCTCTATTATGTGCAATTGTGCATATTCATTACTATTTTGGGTTAATTTCCTAGATGGTCATTGAACTTTTGCTAAAGGTTCACACGGGATCATTGAACATCAAAACTTTCCTAGGTAGTCACTGAACTTTGCAAATCAAGACCCATCCGTCACTTACCTAACGTCGGTTGCAAAATCAAACGGTTTTGATGACATGTCAAACAGAGCAAGTGACTTGGTACATTTGTGTACAATTCGTTAGCCAAGTAAGCAAATTGCTAATGAGGTGGACAACTTCTACAAAGTTGAGTGGCTACCTAAAGAACCTTTGTGGCAAAGTTCAATGACACCATGGGAAACCTTTCGCAAAGTTCAATGACCCCATGGAAAACTTTGAAAAAGTTTAGTGCTCATTTAGGAAAATTGTATGTTTTAAAAGACCTTTGATGAATACTTTCTAGACCAGGGTGAAAATATAAATAGATTTTAGAGTGTCAAGATTCAGAATTAGACTGAGGATGAGCTTTAGCGTGGCCAAATCTTGTTGCGTCATTTTTTTGCCAAATTTATGAAATGAAAAATAAATATTTTTGGCCAAATTTACTCTGGACTATAGCTCAGTTTCTCCCTGAAATGTTCCGCCTCTACTGCACACAAGGGACATGTTGAATACAAATTTAGACGAACATCTTCACCTTTTAGATAAAATGGTTTAGCTACTCACGGCATTTATTCTGCAATTATATATAAAGGTTGCAGAAATTCTAATGAAGCCGCACTACAACAAAAAGAGGCATCTGCAACACTAAAAAGACAATATTTGTTGATAAATGTTGCTAAAAGGATCTTTTGACAACATTTTAGTAAGTGAATGTTGCTATTGGTTAGTATAAATGACTTTTGGCAACTTTTTTTAGAAAGATGTTGCAATAGACCGCTTTTTGCAATGTTTGTTGAGTGTTGCGAAAAATATCATTTTTGACAACGTTTATTGAACGTTGCGAAAAATCTCACTTTTGACAACGTTTGACAAACGTTGCGAAAATGGGTCTATCGCAACGTTTGATAAACGTTACGAAAAGTAAGACTTTTTGCAACGTTTGTTGAGTGTTGCGATAGACCCCTTTTTCGCAACGTTAGTCAAATGTTGCGATAGACCTCTTTTCGCAACGTTTGTTGAATGCTACAAAAAAGTTCACTTTTTGTAACGTTTGTTAAGTGTTGCAAAAAGTTTTTTTATTTTTTATTTTATTTTATTTTTTTTCAAATAAATGGGCTCAATAGCCCAAAAACCTCAATCCAAGCCCTAGGTATATTATAACCTTCGCACTCCCTCCCCCTGCCCCCAAATCATCTTCTCCCCCTATCCTCCCCCGACTCGAGGAATTTCCCTGCCTGGAATCAGTACCGTCGCCGTCGTCGCGAACAGAGATCGGCAGCTCCTCGAACATCCGGCGCCACAAGCTGTTGAGCTCCTAATCCCTTGACGCCGTCGCAAATGAAGAATCCCATTCGAAACCCAGTACTGGCTCTGGAGAGGTTCCCTCTCACTTCATCCGCCACCACCAATTTTCCCTTCTGACATCGGGCATTCTTCTTCTGAAAAAGAATCCCATCCGAAACTCAAATGTTAGGGCCCTCTTCTTCCACGTGAGGATAATTTTACTTCTATCATTTTCTTTATCGTGAATATGAATTTGAGCTATTAATTAATAGAAACGATTAATGTAAATATGAATTTGTACCAATAGTCGTTTCACTTATTTGTGGCTTTATACATAATTGTATAGCTTTCTTGGGACGGCTGTTGGAGTAAGAATTTGAGGCCAATCTGCTTTTGCTGAAGCTTCACCAGTTAAGGACGCCAAGGTAGATATTTCTATCCCCGCCGTAGCATTTTCTGGTAGACTTCGATAGCTACATGTTAATAAAGTGGATTTTGCACTTCTATACATGTTGTGTCTTTATGTTCCAAATGCTCTGAAAATTAATCAACCTAAGTGCATGTTTTGTGTTCTACTTTAGCTCCTTTTACTACCTTGTTAAGGATAAATCCAAATTAGATAAATCTATGAAATTAGCTAATTTATTATGAAATTAGTTGATTTTACTTCTGGACTGAGCATTTTACTTGCCAAAACACATTTTGATTTCTCTGTGTTAAGCCGCTAAATATGATGTATAAATAAAAAATTTGGTGTCACACCAAGGATACCAAATTTTCTGCAGAATAAGGGTTAAATTTGGTGGCAAAGCTCTCTATAAACAACCAAGTTTCATTTGAAATCATGTCAAGACTTCAAACAAAAGGTTGGCTGCAGTACTTTTGTTTTTGCAACTTGTCATGCAGATTGCTTTATAGAGCAATTGATCCAACAAGTCCACAATCCTCTTCCTGCTTTGAGAAGATTTCATAGATTTTTTAGTTTATAGGAGCTAATTTATTTTGTCTCCTTTTTAGTGTAAACTATCCTTGAACGACCAAATGTTTTGTGAAAATGATATGAGAATTATTTTTGCTTTTCTGATACATTGTCAGTAATTCACTCCAAAATCGCAATTTGTGATTTAGCATTCCATTTTAGTTATTTCTGTTTGAGTTGTAGCAAATTTTATTGTAAATTTCCTTAAATGATAAGATGTTTTGTTAAAATGATATGTGGATTTCTGCACTTTCGTGATACCTAAAATGCGATAAATAGCAACATAAAAAGAATGATGTTGCCAAGAATCTGAAATTTCTAGCTTCGTTCTAGAAGGTTAGGTTTGATTTGCTTGCTTAAATTACATGTATTTTTCTATTATTGCTTTAGCTATAAAGTAGGTCATGGAAACCACTAATTTCTTTTAACTTTTGCAGGTTGTAAGATGGCAGCAACGTCAACAACCAAATTTTCGATTAGATCTTCTGCATCTGCCGGCTCCAAACTAGGCCCATATTCACAGTCCTCTGGTATCAGATTCAATTCTACAAATTACCTATGGAATTTCAATCGCCTCAAGACTGCTAACTCGAAAGTTTTGGTGCCAGGTTTAGGATGAATTCATTCAGTAAATTATTGTACTGTGAATGAGTGATGGATAGTTTGGTGATATGATGCTATATGGTTGGTCTAATATTTTTCTCTTGGGTTGTTCTAAGATAGTTGATGTTCAAGTGTATGGATTCAAAAACTTGTAATGAAATTTCAAACTTTGTTCATAAGTTGCATTTTCAATTTTGCCAATATATTTGCATAAATTGTTTTTAAAAAAAAAAAAAAAACCTAGGACAATGTTTGCCAAACGTTACCATAGGCTGTATTCGCAACATTTGCCAAACGTTGCCATAAAGATATGACAACGTTTTTTAAACGTTGCCGTATCTCTCTACTCTACGACAACACTTCGATTTGCAACACACGTCCAAACGTTGTCGTAGGCCTACGGCAACGTTTTTTGAATGTTGCCGTAGACTGTTTTTGTTGTAGTGCCGGCATTTTTGGAGGCTAGACTATTGGTTAGAGCTGTTAAATACTCTTTCAACAAGGCTGGGAACATTATTGATCTGTGGCAATATGAGTTTTAGTAAAAAATGGCCATTCATAAACAAATTTGCATGTATTTCCTTAGAGAAATTAAAAAGAGGATTCTCCAGAAATGGTTAAGGCACTGCTTTCTAACTCCTATCGGGCTAACATTTGTGTTTATCAAGTTCTTGTGTCTCCTTGTCTTCTTCACTCAGGTAATGCGTAAAAACCTAAATTCTCTTTCTTGGAGTATGGATATGTTTTGTGAACTTCTCATAGAAGAAAAGTTAATAATATTAGCAAGTTTTATGTAGTAAAAGGATTCGCATGCGCACACACGTAAAACAATAAACTAAGACGTGTTATAAATAATTTTGTGTTCGACTGCATAAATTTTTTTCAACTTCATTTCTATCAATGTTACGTCTAATTAGAGATAGAGGTGTCAAAGGAATCGTGTCAAATTGACTTGACCTACATTTGGTGGCCAGTGAATGCGCGTGGTCTCAAGCCTCAAAGCACTGGCCCTAAGTTGTGTTGGCTTGTGGATTGTCCTAGATAGTCCAATCCCCTATACTACGTTTAACCTTAGTTTTATGGCTAATTAGCACAAAACGTCCCTACCTTTGGGGTTAATTTCGTAAACTGTTCCTACATTTCATTTCTTGGCATTTATGCCCTTACCTTTACCATTTTTGTGCGCTGAACGTCCTTTCACGTGTTTTGGACGATTTTACCCCTCCTTCAAATAAAACAAAAGGAAAAGAAAAGAAAACCTAAAGAATTAATTGCAACTATAACCCCAAATTTTTAAAACCTACTTTTTAGTCACTCCCTCTCCCTTCTCCTTCACCTCCACCTCGCCGTCGCCAACAGCTCCCGTCAATAGCTTCCCAGTAATCAGCGACTTCCAATAAACCATTGGGAAATATTTCATCAAGGTGCTGCTTCACTTCGCATTCTGGAACGCCTGCAGACGAACCATACCTTAATTTCACCATCTTTTCCACAAACACCTGCTGCCACCGTCAACCTTCATCCATTACATACACAACCCAATTTTTGCTCTTGCTGTGAAACTAATTTATTTACTGGAAACTTTAATTACCGGCAATTTCACATTAATTGGTACCTTTCAATAACCCTCTCAACCACTCCAAATAGAGGCCGTCGCACCTACCGATAGCCACACTCAAATCTGATTCTGTCAATCACCAGTCGGCCGCCCACTATTGTCGGGCATTACACCCCATCTAGACGCACGCATTCATGGTGAAACATCTCAAAAAAATGTCCAGAATAATGCCGACGTAATGACGGGAATACAACCACTTCAATTCATGGGTTCATGGGTGTTAATTCACAAAATTGGACACATACTAAGCCTCCACAACATCATAATTTTTGGGTGTTAATGCATTTACTCCAATTGAGCCAAAAGAGTTACTAGATTTTTCAGGTAAGAACAATTTTTCTGACAAAGGGAGAGAGTGTGTGAGAATGGTAGAAGAGTGAAGGAGAAGGAAGAGCGTGTGATTGAAAAGTAGGTTTAAAAATTTGGGGTCATAGTTGCAATTAATTCTTTAGGTTTTCTTTTCTTTTCTTTTTGTTTTATTTGAAGGAGGGGTAAAATCGTCCAAAACATGTGAAAAGGACGTTTAGCGCACAAAAATGGTAAAGGTAAGGGCATAAATGCCAAAAAATGAAAGGTAGGGACGGTTTTCGAAATCAACCCCAAAGGTAGGGACGTTTTGCGCTAATTAGCCTTAGTTTTATCAATGTTAGAGATGGAGTGTAAGATGTCAAATAGAATGGGTCAAATTGACGTGACCTATATTTGGTGTCTAAATGGATGAATGCATGTAGTCTAAAGCCTCAAAACGTTGGCCATAGATTTTGCTGGTTAGTTTGTAGCAGGGCGGACCTATGAAGGGACGAGTGTGTGCCGTCACCCTCATTGAATTTTAAAATGCAGCTTTTTGAAATTCAAATTTTCAGATTTTTTTTTCTTTCTTTCCCAATTTATTTGAAATAATCTTTTTTCATAATTGTGTCTCGCCCCACTGAACCATAATTCTGGATCCACCCATGATTTGTAGATTGAACTACAATGTATCTGGATAACCTAGTCCACTTAACAAGATTATCCAATGGCCTAATTTTCTCACATATTTTGCCAACACACGAGTCACATTCGGGGGGGAGGGGGGTCCGGGTCTAAGATTTCAGGTTCTCTAAGTGTTAGGGTGTGTGTGAGACCTTTTATTGTAGGGGAAGACAATACTTTAAACCCGTTTACATTTTATTAATTGATCGAGAATGCTAAAATTTTAGATTCTTTTGCTATAAAAATTAAAGTGCATATATGCCTAAGTCTTAACTTTTAATTTTGAAGTTTGAACTAGTAAAATTGTAAGCGCCCAAAAAATAATTGTCGATTACCGACATGTCTCCATGAAGGTATTACCATCTTTTAAGTATTCAACTAATGTACATTAATTTATATTCCTTTGTTTTCTTTCTCTACGATAAAGTACCAACTTCTTTCATTTTAACAGATAATGTTTAAAAAAAAAAAAAAAAAATTCGGGGGCGCTACCCCCAAACCCCCGTGGACCCCCACCCCTTCAACTCTGGGACCCCCTATTTCGACGGGCTGACTCTGCCCCTGGTCACATTAATATTGGTTTATGCATTTTGTGTCCTCCAACCTACTTTTTTTATGGTTTGTTTGCCTGCTTAAATAATCCCATTAGTTTTTAACATTTTCTTGATTACACGAACAACGTAAAATACAATGAGAAAAAGGTATTTGCACTGCCACTATGATGTAAATACAATTAACGAAAATTATCAGAGTTGATTCCCATGGAAATTCAAATAAAATTTATTTTCGAAGTCAATAAAAATTGTTCAAACTGCTGATAAATGATACATCGATCAAATTTCCGTTAGAAATGTCACAATCTACAATAGACATTAGCCGAGAGCTTCCCTTGTCGGCTTCATATGGAGCATTAGGAGTTGAAGACTGCTTTCGCAAATAGCAAGATGAATAATTGTGGATTCCTCAATGCCCCTTTTCATAAGCCTCTTTCGAACATCTGTACAGATTCTTTGTGTGAACTTCAGGCTTCAGCCATCAGAGAACGGTAATGGAACAGTCTTCACTGCCCTAAACTTGCCAACATTGTTGAGGTGTTCATTCTCCAATCTGTTCAATCAATGCATATAGTTAGCAGAGTCAAAGGGAGGGGTGTTGGTGGGGGTGGGGGACCTCTACCAGCTTACAAATGATAAGTATGAAGTATAGGAGGGGACGTAAGGCCTAACCTCATATTGAACATCGCAAGTTAAGAAATATTCTATCTGGTTTTTCTTAAATTTCTGAAGTAAAAACTTGTAGCAAACTTTTTCCTTGAAGTAAAAATTTTATTTTACCTATAGTAGTTCCAGTGTCCACGTCGGATGACCTCAAGCGAAGCCAGGAAAAAATCGAGCAAGCGTTTCTCAAAATTTCCAGCACTGAATCTCATCACAGTTTCCACCCATGCTACTCTTAGGACAAAATTCAAGGCCTAAAACC
The DNA here is from genome assembly GCA_019097785.1 of Fraxinus excelsior. Classification (NCBI taxonomy): domain Eukaryota; kingdom Viridiplantae; phylum Streptophyta; class Magnoliopsida; order Lamiales; family Oleaceae; genus Fraxinus; species Fraxinus excelsior. Next base: position 16,831,627 of record CM032644.1, read on the forward strand.
GAAATATTACTCGTTCAAAATTCAAATCAACAGAAAGTTATTGCTGCCATAAACACGCGCAAATACAATATCTAAAGGAAGAGAGAGAGAGAGAGAGAGGAAGAACTCACAATGGATATATAATAGATGCTTTTATTCTTCAATATCAGATCATCTCTAAGCCATGGATTTTTGGATTTCGGGTTAAGAAGTCCCCAATCTTTGACAAAATCCCAGTACAACTGATAAACTGTGGCTACCAATGAAGTCACCAAAACTATAGCCATCCACAATTCTGATTGCTGCCGTGCATAGGTTAACCTTGCCCCGGCTGCCACCATAGCCGAGACATACTTCCCCAAATTAGCTAGGTGGTCTGTGTTATTTTCATCGAACCATCTTCTGGCGCACTAACAAATATCATTTTTCAAATTGCACAGTTGAATATCGGAAGAGGTTCATGTCGATTTTTAGGCCAAAGAACAAATTTAAAGTAGTTGCATATTTACCTGCATCGCACGCCAGTAGTAGGGCGCGAAAGAGATAACATAAGCAAACTCCATGTATAGCTTCCCGGATTTGCAGGTCCCATAATTGTGTGTTTTGAAACTTCCAGCAAGAAAATAACAGGCCGCTGATTCCATGTGCCTCAATAATGGAATCTGTGGAATGAATCCATATTAAAAATGGAAAAACATAAGAAAGAGGAAATATGATTGATCAATATTCTAGATACCTGGCTGGTAAGTTGATCAGCCATGAAGAAGTCTACCATCAAAACCTGCAAAATTTGTACGCAGACAGAATTGAGTAAAAACAACACATTATTGACAAAACATCGATTCACGCACGAATACCGTTGGGATCAAAATTAGGGAAAAATCTCACATTCTGATAAACTTCTACCTAAATAAATAAGAAAACATACTTCAATAAAATAACCAAACTATTTAGAGGTACCTTGTAAAAGGGAGAGCAAACTATGTTGCGTATGACTCTAATGAAGCAGTATCGTGTTGGACGATATAAGATTTTGAATGGGCATATGAGCAACGCGATGAAACACTGAAAAAGGATCACAAAGACAACATCAAGCTTTACTTCAAAACTGGACTATCGCCATTATTGAAGGGGCTTACGAGTAGTAGAATTCCCGGGATCGTGTTGACTTGAAGCGGCGAGAATCCTTTGGAGAGTAATATTAGGTGAATAACCATAACCCCAACAACAGTAGTCATTAAAAAGGTGCAAATGAGGAAAGCATCTCTGTAATTGAGGGCTGTGCTGGACTGGAATTCGAAGATGAAATTGCAGTTGATTCTTGTGCTCTTCCACATGAACAGGTTGCATCCATACATAAACATGTGCAAGCTTAGCAATGCAAACATGCTGCAGATACATGAAATCACAGACTTAGCCTTAACCCACATAAAAATTAAGATTAATAATAAGAAAACAAGATTATTTGGATCATGATAGTCATCAAATTTGTGTAATTTTATTGACCTGAATATAGGGTAGACGGTTTCCTTGTAAGCGGCTTCTATTCCAGGGGAGAACGTGCGACTTAAATGTGTCAATATTACATACACACTGAACAAAGTTATAAAGCTGCCTGTAAATAAACCTGCAAAATACAACATCAAATTCCATTTCATTTCGGAAATTGATTTCAACCACGTTGTTTTGGTATATAATACTTGACAATGCCACATGAGATAACAATGAAATTATTATTATTTAGCTTATATTTGTAACAACCTTCTTTCAAAACTCTTTTTCGTACAATCTTTTTCAAGCCTACATTCACATAATAAACTATTCTACAAGTAAACTCAAAATCTTTCTCTATTATAATTTAGTCACACATTCTCTAAAAACTTATTATTCAAAACAATGTTTTTCGAAGAAGGCCACCAATCAGGGACTTAATAGTGTCTAGTTGAACAAACCACACATGTTATATAAGTTAATTCGTGTTTAGCTTGAGAATGGAATGTAATTCGAGTTAATTTTGTGTCGTAATGTCCAAAACAAACTCTGATCTAGTCCCTACCATATATATTGCAATTTTTAATTAAGATAGAAACAGAACTTTGAGAAATACTTTGAGTTTGGCCTTGAGACATTGTGATTTAGGACAAATTACCTAGAATTTAGGATTTTATGTTTGTTAAGTTTCAAAATTATTGCAATAAGAGTCCACATTTATCAATTTTCTTAGTTACATGATTTCTTAGTATCAAGACTGCATTGTGAATTGTTTAAATGAGACTTACTAGAATCCATAGAAATTACTGAATATTGAATAAAACTATTTTTTACCTGAACCAAACAACATGTAAACATGAACGAGATTTTTTTACATGTTAAACCCACATTAAAAAACATAAAATTAAAATGTGGGATTATATAAAATTATAATATGTAGCGTGAGAGAGAAGGAGAGTATATATGCTGATATGCATATACATATACCTACGAAAAAGGTGAGCATGTGAGAGTCTTTGTGGTGTTGGGGTCTCAAGAATTTCATTGCCTTTTTCCTGTCACCGTTGGCGAAGTGCTGTGTGAATAGGGTCTCCACTTCATCCGTTAGTCTTAAAACCTTCGAAATGGACGAGATTTTTAATTCTTTTTTCGTTAGTACAAATATAAAATTCGAACAATTCTTCAATTATATCATATCTGATAAATCTTAATCAATTACCTTATCAGAACTAACGAAATGTGATCTTTTGACAACTTTAAGGTAACTTGCTGATGCCTGCTGGTTCGATACCTATTTATGGATATGAGGATTAGATAATAATTAAAACTCTTTTACAAGTGAAATTGATATAAATATTATGGAAAAAAATCCAATCTTACCTTGTCAAATTTCTTAAGAATCTTTATAAACGCCACCATGTTTAATGAGCTGCCAAAAACAATGAAATCATTGGAAGTGGAAACAGAGAGTAGTTTTAAATTTTTGTTCTAATTTTGTTACTGTAATGTAACTATTTAAATATGAAAATTACACCACTCGTCTCCCATATATAATCGCAAAATCTTTAAAAATGAGCAAATTGGTCGTCAACCTTTCCCACTAGTTTGAATGTATCATGCAATATTAAACATTAGATTGCAAATTACATGATCCATTCATGAGATATTATATGATCCTGAAAAGATACACCGTATTAAATGTAAGATTATAGGAAGTTGAATGAAAATTATAGATTCGCGTTGAACCATCTCGTTTAAAAGTTTAAATTATTAAAAAGAGAGACAAAAATATTTTAAAATTAGAAAAACCTGTATGTTTTGAGCAGGCCAAGACCCCTGTAGAGCTCCACAAATGCCCCTCTAATCATCTTTTCTGCATATTGTATCTTCTTTCTGTTAATGAATTCTCCTGTGCTGCTGCCTAATTCCTTCTTGGGGTTGCTCACTAAATCCTCCCAAAGCATTGACGTGACAGCGGCTATGGTGCGCGACGGTGTTGTTGCTGGAATATCGATTCTCAGGGCCATCTTCGGCTTCCCTTTCTTCGTCTTTGCTCGTGTTGTGGTGGCGGAATTAATGAAATTTATGCCATTCTTCTCCAACGCTGCAACAACATCATCTTCTGTTTGCGAATCCTTCGGGCTGTCACAGTATTCACTTTGGCTTTCTGCATAATAATTACTTATAAGTGAAAAAGTTACTTATTTTAATACTAATGTTGGAGTTACTCAATAATATACCCTTCACTAATACAAGTTTTAAGTAAAAGAATCGAATATAATATCAAGATGACAAAATTCTTAGAATCAAATCCATACATGGTAATTACCTTTTATGTTTGTAACGTTGTGTGTATAATGATACAGCGTAAATACTTGATTCCTCAAATTTACACTTCTCAGTCAAATTTAAGGTTTGACAAAATCATTGTGAATTAGAAAAATCGTGAATAAATCAAATTAGTGATGAATGTTGGAAAATTATTTAATTTGTCATGTGAGTCCACATATGTAATTAATTGTGTATAAATCATATCTTAAAGTTAAGTTTAAAATTAAAGTAATCTAATAAAGAATTAAGTAATTGGGCTTTGCACATCTAAATAAAGTGTGGGTTGAATTGTATGTATAGAGACCAGATCCATTAGATTTTGTATTTGATGATGAGCCAAATACATATGGATCCTATATATAAGGTTATGTTCTCCAATTCATATGTATTTCTCATTCTTTGTGATATCCCATCAACACAAGAATACAATAAAAAGTATATTGAAAAGGAAGATCCATAAACCCACAATCAAGAATCAAGAAGAAAGTTCGAAACAGTTAAATTGTTAGGGGAGTCAAGTTTAGTCTCTCCAACGATAAATTTAAAGAAAATGAAATATACGTGATTATACTCAGGTTTGCACACATTTGTATATAACTTCTTTGTTGAAATGTTAGACATATATTTAACTAACTTTGTGATGGAAATTTGAAAAAAAAAAAAGCCATGAGATTATTGAGTATCTATAAAGAACTAAGGATTACATGATCGCATTTAGGAAAATTAGATCAATTGGAGATAATTGGATATTCTGATTTTAATAATGGAATATGACTGCAAAATTTTTCACTGGGTTGCATATTTTTTATGGAATTGAAAGACCACTTAAGTTATTCTGTGACAATATCAGTCTTCTATTCCAATAAGAACATGACGATGTTAAAATTTATAGACATTAAGTTTCTAGTTGTCAAGGAAAGAATTCAGAGTGATTAGATTTCTATAAAGTATATTATGACAAACTCCATAATCATGGATCTATTTACTAAATGGCTATTACCAAAGGTTTTCCATGAGCATAATACTCATTTATGTTTGGATGTTATCTGTTTTAGACACATTTTTTGTTTATGGAAATTCGATTTATTTCAGAAATAAAGTATTCAGTTCAATTTTACTCTCATTAAAGTTTATGTTTGATCCCATTAAAGAATAAAGTAGGACCAGTTGAAAATATGCATGTTTGGATCACATTGCATGTAATTTTCATGCTATACATCCACATTTGACCATGTCATTTGATTGTATTGATGTACGTGATCATTGAGAGTTTAGTTATGATATTTGTAATGAATACTGCTTTGATTCTATATTGATATAATCAATGTACGAGATTGTTGGGAGAAGCTTTTGGTTATGATATCAAAAGTTTTGAGCTTATAAGTTTATACACATTTATAAGGTAACATATGTAACCCAATTGTGAAATTGTTGGAAAATTATTTAATTTGTCATTGCCGAAATATGTAATTAATTGCGTATAAAGACTATTTAAAGTTAAGCTAAAAATTAAAGTGATTTAATAAAGAATTAAGTAATTGGGCTTTGAGCATCTAAATAAAGTTTGAGCCGAATTGTATGTGTAGGAATCGAATTCATTAAGGTCTGTATTTGACGATGAGTCAAATACATATGAAAACTATATATATGGTTATGGTCTCCAACTCATATGTAATTCTCATTCTTTGTGTCATCCTATAACACAAGAATACAAGAAAAAACGTATTGAAGAGGAAGATCCATAAACTCACAATCAAGAAGAATGTTCAAAACAATTAAATTGAAGAAGAAGAAATCAATATACAAATCAATGTATTAATGTATGTTATGCATTAATTAGTTTTCTTGGTGATTTGACATGATCTTGGCAATTATGTAAAGTTTATAAGGTTTAAGTTTAAGTTTAAGGTTTGACAAAATCGTTGTAAATTAGAATAATCGTAAATAAATAAAATTAGTGATGAAAAGATTGATTGTGATACAATTAGTGGGCTTTGACATGCTATTAACACAACAAATAAGTGCTGTACTTAAATTATATATGTAGCCCACTCAACGATTAGTGCATTTCTAAGGCTGAAAAAGATTCAACTAAGACCTCTTTTAAGTACTCCACAATACAATAGTTTATGGAGTATTTTCTTTCTTTAAAATTAAAACCTAGTGTTTACCACTATTTTTTGTCCTTTTGTTTGTATACAATAAAATTATTCATAAATAATATATCGAATTTTAGAAAGAAAAAATATAATTATGTTTTATTATGCAACTTTTTCCACATGTAACTTTCTATAGCATGAACTTTAGTGCATTACATTGCATGGTTAGATTTCAATTGAAATTTGTTGATTCATTTCATATCATGTTGAACTACATATTTCTTCAACGAAGATATGATAACTCACCTGAGAAATCTGAGTTCCGGCCAAATGATGAGTTGGTAGGCGAGAGGAAGCCGGAGCCCGGTTTAGCAGCCAAATTTTTCTGTCGCCGATCACTGAGAACCCTCTTGAGATCGAGCAAAATCTGAAGCTGCTTATTCAAAATCTCCCCTCTTTCTAGAAACTCAGTTTCCTTAGTCTCGTAAAATTGGTTCACTTTGTTAAGTTCATCATCTAATGTCTCGAAAAACACCTTAACCTATACAAAACAAAAATCTCATACATGGTAAAACTTTTACAAGCTCTATAATATACGAGTATGTTTGATACGTAGTACTGAATCGAAATAGAAAGCATGACCCACAAGCCAAAATCTTCTCTTTTTTTATTTTTTAATAATGTCTAATACTGCGTAACCAACTATACGAAACTCGAATGGAAGTGCATCGTTATTTATTAATTAATTACCTCGTCTTCCTCAGAAAAGAGATGAGCAAGCTCAGTTTCATAAATTTCTTCTTCTTCTCCATCTTTTCCTTCTCTAAATTTTCTCTTGACCTGTAATCAAGAAATTAATACTAATTATTATTTACTAATTAATAATTATCTCCATGTCCTTTTAGGGCAGTTATATTTGTTTCGCTTCTTCACGATAGTTTTATGATGCAAGTGACATTAAACCAATTCCAAACTAAACAAACCAGAAAGTGCAAACTTTATGATATCACAAGCAATTGTGTTGTGAACCGTTAAAAAAAGAAAAAGAAAAAGAAAAAAAAATTATTTAAATGAAACAGAAAAGAAACGGGAAAAAGTAAGGAGAATAAGGCTTGCCATGTACAGTAGTTGATGTTGAACCACTGGATCTAAAAGTTTAAGTCAGTAGATAAAATTACACATGTAATTTTATCTTCAACGTGCATCCTTACATGTAACAGAAGTTTTTTTTTTTTTTTTTTTTTTTTTTAAAATCAAAACTTGACATGTGGACAATTTTATTAAGTCCCTGTTTGGTGGTATTAGAATCAAGATTTTAGAGCCTGTTTGAGCCCTTTTTTTCATAATGCATTTTGAAACAGTAAATTGATGAAGAATATGTGGTTAAAAAATAAGGAAATCTTTTTTTATTTACGTTTAATATTTTCGTTAAATATAACAAAAATAATCAAAGTATAAAGTTTTGAATGATTTCTTTTAATAATTTAAACCTTTTAATAATCAACGCAAAACTTAATAAAACCTTAGTTTTCTCGAAGTTACATCACTTTATTTTTCTTTCATTTTATTAACAAAATAGGCAACCTATTGTGGTAGATTTATTCAAAATAACAAGAGTAAATCTATTTGTACATAATATCGTACATAACGTGCGCTATAATGGCCACATGGAGGTCTCCTATTGGGGGGCGCCTGTGCAAGAGAGGCTTTCATATGACCATTATGACACACATTATATAAAGGGTTATGTTGATATAGCATAACCCAAACAACAATATTTGTACTGCCTAGAAAACAGCGTACTATACTCAAACATGTAACATAAAAGAAACGAACTATTAAATTTAATTAAATTCTGATATAAATACCTGAATAATTTCAGGCGCCTCTTCCTCTCCACCACTGTGAAACCTGCTGGTGATTTGATTGACAAAACGACGAACGGGGTCGAAAATGGAGATGCCGAAATCACAGTTGGAGTGTGGAGCTTGCTTAGGTTTCCTAGCCACCTTAATCTTTTTGACGTGTTTCTTCAGCTGCCAATAATTCACAAATGCATCTTTCCATTCTGGAATGAGCTGCGCTTCCAGCTCCTTGGAGAACTTCACCATGCTATCGGCCTGTCTGGAGGCGGCCGCCAGAAAAGGTGGGCGAAAACCGGAGGAAGGAAGAGGAAGCGGAGAGTTTGGAGGAATGGAAGTGATTTTAGAGGACTATATAAATAGAGTAAAACTATTTAATTTAGAGAGAGAGAGAGAGAAGATTTTAAAATATTATAACTTTCTTACGAAATATAGTGAAATTTCAAAAGATTTGGTTACATGTATTTTTAAGCTTAAAATCCATCAAAATCTTTTAAAATCTCACTATTAATGAAATTTTTATAAATTCAGTAGTTATCGAAGATACCTAAATTTTATTGAAATTCATTAAAATCTAAATTGGAAACATCTAAATTTTAATAGATTTCATTAAAATCTCAAACGAGAGTACCTAAATTTAGAAGGATTTTTAAAATCATTCACAATTTTAATTGAAGACCCCCACATAAAATTGATCGTGTCTGCACTCTGCTCCATTTACTAGTTATAGAATTTGTTTAAATCTGGAAAGAAAGAAGCAAAAATCAAGTGCTAGTCTCTTTTTCCCATTGATTTGCCACTTCTTGATTCCACTTTAATACTTTCTATATATAGAAATTAATAATTTTTTAAATAAAATAAACCCACTTCTAAACAATTAATATTTACATACCAATAAATTAAGCTGACGTAATTTGCTACTCACAGTTAACAAAATAAAATTTTTTCACTGTTGACGTGGTAACAAAATTTCACATCAGCAGTGAAATTTTTTTATCGTGTTCACCGAGGACAAGGTAGGAAATCAATTCTATAATATATTAAGCTCGTGCTTGACACACATTATTTTAAAATACATTCTTTCAAAATTTATTTTCAATCGTAAATTTTTCAATAAAATAATATTTTTCATCAGATCAATAACTTTTCCTTACTTTTTAACCACATCACTATTTAAAATACATTTTTTCTTTAATATTCTTTATCAAACACACCCTAAGACTAAACAATTGTAGTTGAGAAAAAAGAGCAAACTTTTATATATCACTATTTTCTCATCACTTTTTCCTTTTTTCTCTATTATTTTTAATTTTTTTCATTGCAATTAAATATAGCTTACCTTTTAAACAACTTTGCGTACACAACTTCTAATGACCAAATATAGAAAAGTGGTCTATGACTCAAACAAGTATTACAAATTAAAAATTAAGCCTATTTTTGGGTGGGTGTGTACTAATCGATATGCAATCTGGGTTCACTACTTTTTGTGATTCCGAAAATAATAATAATAAATTGCGTCTTAACCAAGTCCTTGCGACTCTTTTTTTTTTTTTTTTTTTAAGCAGCTTCTAAACAAGACTCAAAACACTAAATTTTGTACACATTACCAAAGAGTTTGAAACATTTTATACTTCAATAGTGAAATTAAATAACTCAAGCTCAAAAGTGATTGTTAAAAAGCAATAAATCTTTGTCTTAAAATCAATGTTCTAAAAGGCGTAATGTGTGACGTGTATGGGGACCAACCTATGAGTTAGACGAGTTTAGGCGTTACATATGCATAAAAAAGCGTAAAAAGGCGTTTCCATATTTTAATATTATTTTAATTTTTATTCAATCAAAAAATCATTTAATAATTAAAAATAATTCATATCAAACATCCAAAACAGATTTATAGAAGTTTTATACATTTTCTCAAAAATTTCCGACAAAAAAATAAGTTCCAAATATAAATCAACATTTAAATTTCAACTTAAAAAACTATAATCGAATTTTTTTTTTTTTTAAAAACTTTAAAGAAAATATATTAATGAGCACCTAAGCATGCATTAGCAGTCAACGACAACCTTTGACCGCTAAATAAGGCATCAAGCCACTTGGCTTGTCATTCTCGTTGCGCCTCACCCATAAGCATCGCATTGACCCCATCCTAAACCCGCCATGTGAAGAATAAAAAAATAGTAATTAACGACAAATTAAAAAAATATTAGTTAACTGAATTTTTTTGAAAAAATAAAAATAAATGAGACAGGAAACGGGACAAGCCCGTACTCGCCCCATTGCCATCTCTAACCATGTCCAAGTGGAATATTTTCTTAAACATCCAATTAAAACTCAAAGCGTAAAGTATATAAGAAATTATGTGAAATTTATATTTTTCAATCCATTTATGATGAATTTATATAATTTTATGGAAAACCAAAATACATTTCTTATGAACATAGGTAAATATTTTATGAACTATGAATATTAGTGAATTTGGAAACTGAAACATTTATATACCAAATTAAATTCTCTTAAAAATTTGATCGAAAACGTATCACAAAATTTGACTTATATTTCTAACAACAAAAGAAAAAATTTATTAAGCACCCATAGGCTAACAACCCACTTAAAATTGTCTCTTTAAAATAAACCGGGTTGACTGTTTTTAATTGCTTTTCTCACGTGGATAGGAAAGATTGAGCAATCAAACCGGCCGAGTCATGGATAATTCGGTCGGCTTTATGCCCCCGTTTGACACCCATTTTTTTTTATCATCCTCATTCTCATTCTTTTTCTCGTTCTTCATTTTAACCACACATTTTATAAATAAAATAATATTATACTTAAATCTAAAATTTCTCATTATTTTTTAACCACACATTTTTCCATCAATCACTATTCAAAAATACATTTTTTACAAAAATGGGTGTCAAACACCCTCTTTATTCAGTATCGGAGATCCCACTCCAGATGTTAATGGAACTTTCTTTGTTCCTGCTTGGTGAGATTAGAATCATATTTTGGTCTCCAGTTCGAGTCTCCTCAGGGTTACTGAGGTGAGTATCCGGTCGTAAACTTCAGGGTCCCGTGGAATTAGTCAAAGTGCGCGTAAGTTGGCTCGGACATCCACGGTTATAAAAAAAAAAAAAGATTATAATTATATATTTAGTAGATTTTGATAAAAATTGATGAAATGAGGAGCTCAAAAGTTGTGGGATAAATAAAATATATGATTAAAATTTATTGCCGACTTTGGCTTTCTATCAAAATACTAAAATAAGAATATATTTATTTCGATTTTTATTTTTTATTTTGTGTAACATAAATTAATGGGAGGGAGAAGCACTTAGAAATTGTATTAATGGTGGTTTTTCTAAACAAGATTCAATCCTGAAGCAGATGTTAATGGAACATTTTTTTACTGTAAAGTACTCAAACAAGAATATATTTCTAATTTATAAATTTATTTTTTTATTTTTTTGTAACATAAATTAATGGGAGTGAGAAGCACTTAAAAATGGCATTAACGGTGGATTCTTGGACAAGTTTCAATCCTAATAGGATTGCACCATCTTAAGCATAGATACAATGTGTTGGGTGGTTTATATATTTTTTTTATATACGCACTCGAACACGTTTAGGTGCGCTACAGAGCATATAAGTTTTTTTAGTAAAATAAATAATTACTCCTCATATTTAAAATATTTTCCTAGCAAATTCAAAATTGAAGTAAATGATATTAGTATTATTGAAAATAATAAAAAAAAAAGTAATGTTATTTATATATCATTATTTATATAATGATCTGCAGATAAATGATATAGAAAAGAGAGAGAGAGAAAAAAAAAACACAGTTATTATTATATTTTTATTTCTTTCATGTCATCTATCTATACATCATTATGTACACAATGTACAAATAACATTACTCAAAATAAAATAGTTAGATTTGTTTTAATTAAGAAAATATTCTGATCTCACCGATGAAGAATTAAATACTAAGAATTATTGTGTGGAAATAGAGGACGGACACACGTTTCATCTATTAGTTTTAAGAATATTCGTGTACATGATGTAAGATAATTAGAATGGATCGTCGGTATGTTAACAAATTGGTCCACTAGAGAAATGAGACTTCATAAGTTCAAGGGATCCCTGAGATAGGAACAATCACACGAGATATGAGGATGGCGGGTACTTTCTCAACAAAAGTTTATGGAATTAGACTTAAAAAAGTCCAATAAAGCGACAAGAAGCACCTTCTTTCTCAAAATTAAGTTTCTCCCTTCGTTCTTTAGTTTTCAATAAGGTACGTGCATGGGCGCTCATCCAGCTCCTTTCCGGCCTAGATGTTTGCTTCTGGCGACTAGCTCTGCTAACACTTGGACTTGGTCTAGTCGAGCTCAAACCACTAACCTCAACCCGTATTACCCTATATATGACGAGCTAGTATAGTAAATTTTGCATCAATTCTTCCAAATTAACGAGTGAGGCAAGTCATTTCACTACTTTGAGTATGAAATTTGTTTTTTACTTCTTATTTTCTTCTAGATTTTTGACTTTTGTTATTTACTTCCTACTTCTTTGATGTCGTTTAACATTACATTAATAACTTTGGTGTGATCTGACTCACGTTTTCATTAGTGGAAACTTGAAATGAGATTTGGATCTTGAATGATTATTACAAGATTAAGTCACTAATTAATTTTACTTATAAGTAGTTTTCATTAAGTAATTAACACATAATCTGACACAAAATTAGTGGCAGAATGCTTTTGGTGCGTGCAGGAAACAAGTGCATAGATCCATCGCCAGAATATTGCAATTCTTTTTATATTTTCAAGGAATTTAATAGTGAAAATCATATGCTCTTTTATAAAGATAAAGAAGAATAGAACCAACTTTTTTTCTCGGCCTATAGGTTGGAAACCAATGGTCCCAGTTCAGCCTCAAATTATAAAATTTAAGACGTGATTATGTTTTTCCCACTACTTATAACACTATTCTATTATCTTCGCGAGCTCATTGGAACATTATATTGCATTTGCACTTGTCAGATAAGCTTTGGCCTCAAATTCTATTAAAGGAGTTAATGGTGTCAATTGTCATGTAGGCTGAACTATTGGAGTTGTTGACGGCGGACGGTTAAATTAGATATGAATGGAAAATGAGTAATGATATTCATATTCAGAGATTGTAGTAGTCATTCTGTGTGTCAAATTTTTTTTTTATCAAGGCATTAACTTGTTACAAACCCATCCACTATGAGCAGGAGGCTAGTCCTGTAACCTTTTATTTGAGACAACAAAATTATATAAAATTAATATTTCAAGTAACAAGTTATCATATAAGATATCATGTACGGTGACTATTGTAATTGCCGATTACAAATAGCATTATTCATGGGAAAATATTTAGAAGTTCAGTTTTGATATGGAAAATTGAAAGTTTGCATATCTATAAGAAACATCTATAGTTAAATTGTTGAATTTTGGTTTAGAGAATGAAAATAAAATCAAGTATGAAAAGTGATTTTTGTGTCAACATCAACCAAGTATTTGAATTTGATCCGATATTCAAATTACGAATATAAATAAATTAACTTGTTATACTCATCGAGAAGATTGTCGTGGTATATTTGAAATCTCAAAACAAATTCCGTATGAATTAGAAATTGCGATACAAAGTTGTATAGAAAAGAAGATATACGGGTTGAAAAATGGCTAACTCCATCGCTCGACTAGCTCGAGCGATGAAGACTGTCGCTCTAGTGATAGGTGAGGTAGAGAAGTTTTGATAAAAAAGGTGTTACGTCGCTCAAGCGAGAGCCCAACGACAGGCTAGCGACTGCAAATGTTGCGATATTTGGCAAATGTTGTTGAGTTTGGGATGCAACATTTCATTGCTGAGTTTGGAATGCGACATTTCACTTACAACATTTCCTCTTCTATATAAAGGACCATTTGGACGTCCATTAAGCATCTCATATCATTTGCATTGAGCATTACATAAAAAAACTCTTGCAAAATACTTTCCAAAAGCCATTCTAAAACCATTTTTGTGTAGAGAGAAAATTATGTTCTGAGTTCGCTATTACTTGTGATTTGAAGTGCTTCTACCACAAATTGTATCTATTGTATCTTGGGAGACAAGTGCCGTATATCGTTAATATCATTGTGGGGGCAATATTGTCTTAAGGAGAAGTGTTTTTACTTGTCTCGAATTTCGTTCCTCACTTATTTTCATTGCTTATCTTCTCCTTTTCCATTTAAGAAGTTTAATTACACTCATGCTAATTAAACTTAACTAATTTCCTTGTTTTGAACAATCATTTACATATACTAAAGTCTGAATATACATAAGACAATATCCCATTTATTTGTGGTTGTTACATCATTTCTTCATCTTTGGAATAAGCTTTTGTGTGCAATTCCTTTTTTCATTATTTTGTACATTGAACCTTTTTTATAACAGAAATGAATCTCGTTGAGACTACTTCGAGTCAAACAATAATTGGTACGAATCATGTGGTTCCGTCTTTGGCCATACTTATATCAAATTCTCGCATCCCACATGAGAAAAATCGAAAAAATTTGCAGGTGTGGATTTTAAAAGATGGCAACAAAAGATGTTTTATCTTACTACTTTAATTTTGGTAGAGTTCCTAAAAGAAAGGGCTCCTGCTGTATCAGAAGGAGAAAATAATTGTGAGTCGATTATTGCATTGGATGCAAGGAAGCATTCAGATTTCCTTTGCAAAAATTAAATCCTAAATGGATTGGACAATACACTTTATGGAATGTATAGTTCAATGGACTCAGCCAAGGATCTACGAGATTTGTTGGAAAAGAAGTATAAGACTAAGGTTGTCGGAACAAATAGATTCATTGTTGACAAGTTTTTGGACTACAAAATGGTCAACTATAAGAACTTCAAGTTCTACTTCATGATACACATGCTGAAAAGATGGAATTGAGTGAGTCTTTTCAAGTTGCATCCATCATTGTGAAACTTCCTCCTATGAGGAAATAATTCAAAAACTATGCCCCTGTTTGGTGCAAATTAAAATCTGATTTTAATATCAAGTCAAAGTCAACATTTAATTTTAACCGCACATTTTATGAAATTCACATATTTTATCAACTTTTATCAAAATATACTAAAAATTTAATTTTAATATATAACAAACATGAGCTATCTCAAGCACAAACACAAGGAGATGAATTTGGAAGAATTAATAATCCGTTTAAGGATCGAGGAAGACAATAAAAACACCGAAAGAAAATCTATTGTTCAACTTGAAACAAATTTTGTTAAAATTGGTTCAAAAGTTGTCAACAAGAAACATAAGATATCTGGTGTTGTACGAAAAAGAAACAACTCCAAGAATGTCAAGAAGTTTAAAGGAACTGTTACAATTGTGAAAAAGTTAGATATGGATCTAATGAATGGCGAAAGTCTAAGAAGAATGCACAAACAAATGTGATTGAAATAGACACCACTTCTGTAGGAATACAAGAAATGAATCTTACAATAGTTGTTTTTTAATGTAACAAAGTTGGAAATTCAAGAAAATGGTGGGTTGATACTGGTGCTACCCATCAGATTTGTGTAGACAAGACTATATTCTCTAACTACAAAGAGTTAAATGGAGAACAATTTTTTATGAAAAATTCTGCAAGGTCTATAGTTGAAGGACAATGGGAAGTTACTTTGAAGATGACATCTGGTAAAGAACTCGTCGTCAACAATGTCCTACATGTACCGGATATTCACAAGAATCTTGTATCGGGGTCTCTTAACAAAATTAGTTTTAAACCTGTATTCGTATTCGATAAATTTGTACTCACTAAGAATGGGATGTATGTTGGTAAATGATACTTAGGTGATTGAATTTTCAAAATGAACGTTCTTACAATTGTACCGAAATAAAGCATCATGAATAAAAATTATACTTGAGTTGTCTTATTTATGACATAGTTGATTAAGACATGCTATTATAAATCTATGCACAAACTTATGAATCAAAGTTTAATTCCGATGCTTAAAATTGACCATAATTATAAGTGTGAAGTATGTGTTGAAACAAAGTTGGTCAAAACACATTTTCACTCAATTCAAAGGAACACATACCTTTAACTTAATACATAGCGATATGTGTGACTTGAAATTTGTCCAAATTAAAGGTGGTAAGAAATACCTTATAACTTTCATTGATAATTATATAAAGTATTATTATATCTTTCTGCTACGAAGAAAAACGAAACCTTAGAAGTCTTTAACCATTATAAGACGGAAGTTGAAAATCAACTTGGTAAACGAATAAAAGGTATTCATAGTATTTTGAGCATGGAATCATTCATCAAACAACAGTACCTTACTCATTACAATCAAATGGTGTCGCTGAATACAAAAACAGAACTCTTAAAGAGATGATGAACTCAATATTGATAAGTTCGGGTCTACCTCAAAACTTGTGGAGAGAGCTATTCTATCGAAAAATAACATTTTTAACAAGATACCTCTTAATAAATTGAAAGAAACTCCATATGAACTATGGAAATGTCATCCTCCTTACCAATACTTGAAAATGTGGGGGTGTTTTGCTAATGTTGAAATACCTAAGCTTAAACAAGTAAAATCGGTCCTAAATGATTGATTGTATGTTTGTTGGGTACTCTAATAATAGTAGTGCATATCATTTCCTTGTGCATAAGTCTGAAATTCAAGATGTACATAAAGGAATAATAATTGAATCGAGAAATGCATCATTTTTCGAGAATATTTTTCCATGTTAAAATAAGAAAAATGCAAATTCAAATAAAATAACTTATGATACTACAAATGAAACTTCAAATGAGAAAGAACCAATATGTAGTAAAATGGTTAGAATATCAACTTAGTTTGTCCCAAATTTTCTAATCTATATGATAGAAAATGAACCAAATACTTTCAAAGAAGCAATGTCTACACTGAAAGCACTGCATTGAAAAGAAGCTGTCAATAGTGAGATAGATTTTATAATGCAAAATCATATTTGGGAGTTACTTGATTTACCTCCTGGGAACAAGCCTTTAGAGTGTAAATGGATTTTCAAAAGAAAACTAAAACCAAATGGATCCACTGAAAAATATAAGGCTAGATTGGTAGTCAATGGATATAGACAAAAAGAAGGACTTGACTTCTTTAATACCTACTCACCCATAACTAGAATCACTTCGATAAGATTGTTGATTGCTACTGCAGTATTATATAATCTTGAGATTCATCAAATAGATATAAAGACGATAGTCCTAAGTAGTGAGTTAGAAGAAAAGATATACATGGAACAACCTGAATGTTTTGTCTCTCCTAATCACAACAAAAGGTTTGTAAATTAGTTAAGCTTTTGTATGGATTGGAACAAGCTCCTAAACAATGTATCAAAAGTTTGACAAAATAATGTTGTCTAATGGGTTTAAGATAAATAAGTGTAACAAGTGTGTATACATTAAACATACACCAAATGACTACGTGATTGTATGTCTATATGTAAACGACATTTTGATAATGGCTAATAGTCAGGGAATAATGCTAAACACCAAGAGCATGTTAACAAAACATTTTGGTATGAAAGACTTGGGTGTGGCTAATGTAATATTAGGGATTAAGATCTCTAAAACATCAAAAGATATTATACTTTTTTAATCTCACTACATTGAGAGTATTCTTAAAAGGTAAAATGTACTTGAGGAAAGTTTTGCGAAAACCCCTAGTGACACAAGTTCACATTGAGTCAAAAATATGGGTGAATGTGTGTCACAACTAAATTATTCATAGGTTATAGACATTCTTATGTATATTACAAATTGCACTTGACCGGACATAGCATTTGCTGTGAATAAACTTATTAGATACACAAGTAATCCAAGCCATGATCATTGGAAAGTTTTAACATGGGTTCTTAGGTACTTGACGTAAACTTTAACATATGGATTAGACTTCACAAAATATCTCGCAGTGTTAGAAGGATATTGAGATGTGAATTGGATATTCGATATAAAATTTTCTAAGTCTGTTGGTGATTATGTATTATCATTGGTAGAGTTGCTATATCATAGAAGTCGACGAAGCAAATGTATATAGCTCGATAAGTTTATTACTTTGGACAAGGTTGGAGAAGAACCAGAACGGCTTCGTAACTTCTTGGAAGATATTCCATGTTGCCCTAAGCCGGTACCTGCTATTAGTATATATTGAAATAGTCAATCGGCTATTGGAAGAGCTTAAAGTAGTATATATAATTGTAAGTCAAGACATTACGTCGTAGACACAATACCATTAAGCAATTGATTTCCAATGGTATCATCTCCATAGATTATGTGAAATAAAAGAAGAACATCGTGGATCTACTTACAAAAAGTTTACTGAGAGATTAAGTATGTTGCCTATCGAAATGAATGTGATTAAAGCCTATTACATAATGATCTTTGTAATGGTAACCATACCTTGTTGACTGGAGATCCCAAGATCTTGGTTGAATGGGATAACTAGGTTATGAAGATTCAATGAATCACTTGGGAAAATGTTTCCTAACTCATTCATATGATAATTAAAAGGTACTTTTTGTAGAATGTTAAGGTTAATATATCTTCTTAATTATTCATATATCTTGATTAAGTCAAGTGAAGTAGGAAATAATACTCTTAATAGGAGGTCACCTATGTAAGTGTAAGGTGGGGCCACTTTAATGAAAATTGTTCCAAGGTTGAAATTTTCTAAACACTTATGAAATCCAAGAGTGGTTCAATGCCAAAATGAACCAAGTCATGAGAACCATGAATAATTTAGGAAAGACATATGTGTGAGTATTATTGTCTTGGTTTAGACCAACGGCTGAATGGTTCAAGACATCACGTTCACCAATTAGCTAAGTAAATTCGATAGTATTTCATTAAGGAAGATTCAACGCCTGAAGCTAACTTACCCAATACAAAGTTTTTCTGCTCTTTGCATCATATTTTTGCATAGCATGAGCATATTCAAATCTTCATTCATGCGGGGGATTGATAGAATTTGGTTCAAAGAATGAAAATAAAATTAAATATGGAAAATGACTTTTATGTAAATTTCGACTAAATATTCGGACTTGATCCGATAGTCAAATTATGAATATAAATAAACTGACGTGTTCTACTCGTTGAGTTGATCAACATGGTATATTTGGAATCTAAAAAACAATTCCGTATGAATGGAAAATTACGGTCCAAAATTGGATAGAAAAGAGGATATACAAGCTGAAAATGGCTAACTATATCGCTCGCATATTGCTTGAGTTATAAAGACTGTTACTCGAGTGAGAGTCTAGCGATAGGCGAGCAAGAAAAGTTCTGATGAAAGGGTGTTACTGTCGTTCGAGCGAGAGTCCAGCGACATGCTAGCTATAGCAAATGCTGTGACCTTTTGCAAAAGTTGCTGAGTTTGGGATATGACATTTCACTCACAACATTTCCTCTTCTTTATAGAGGACCCTTTGGACGTCCATCAGTCATTTCATATCATTTGCATTGAGCGTTACATCAAAAACTCTGGCAAAATACTCTCCAAATGTCATTCTAAAACAATTTTCTGAGTAGAGAGAAAATTTCGTTCTAAACTCGTTGTTACTTGTGGTTTGAAGTGCTGCTACCACAATTTGTATCCATTGTTAGCATCTTTTGTGGGGCAATATTGTCTTAAGAAGAAAATATTTTAACTTGTCTCGGATTTTATTCCTCACTTATTTTTCTTCTTATCTTCTTCTTTTCCATTTATAATTAAACTTAACTAATTTCCTTGTCTTAAAACAAATATTTATATATACTAAAGTCTGAACATAAATTAGGTATGGATTGTAAACATATTTGAAATTTTGAATATGAATTAAAGAAAATTGAAATTTTAAATACCTATTAAAAATGCAGTCGAAAATTTAGATACCATTTCTGCATTTTAGCTTTTTTCATGGGCTAAAATTAAGCCAATTACAAGTAGATACAACAAATGAAATCTAGAAATTCTTTTAATTATTTTGGAAAATTCTGGCAAGTACAGTACTTTATGGACATTCAAATGATACCATCATTCCTATTGAAAGTGTGTTCTCTTTTGGAGGATCATCCTGTTGAAAAACAAAAATAGACTGTTTCTTCTTGAAACATTGATATGCATCATGAAAATTCCTTCATATTGTCTCAAACTGCATCGATATGGTTCCACTTGGCAACAAGTGGTACTACTTCTAACCAAGGGTTAAGATTTGGCCTTTTCACCCTACCATCACGAAGACTTGCTTTCTAACTAATCAAATTAATGTCTAGCCAAGATTAGTTTTTCCATCTTATATATCGAGTATGGTCACATGTCATGTCATATGATGTATAGTGTTGAGTGATTCGTGCTTATTATATGGTGCATACACCGCATGAACTAATCACACTATTTAAAAGAATGAATCGTGCTGTTCATAGCTACGGTTAAGAGTACATTGTTTTCTCAATTCCTCATTTCTTGTTCTTTATAAACAATTTTTGCTTGCATTTTCATTATTTCTATTTACATTTTATATGGATTCAAGAAAGTTATTGTAAAATCTCTCTATCACCTAAATATAAAAGAAATAATTGACATATAAGAGTGAAAGCTACTCATCTTAATTATAATGTTAACATTTTCACAATAGTACCTCCAATACTCAATATATATATATATATATATATATATATGTATATATATATATATATATATATGGTATGAGCGTTGAAGAAACTCAAACGAGCAATAAGATTCTAAGATTAATCAATGTTCTCAAGCAAACTATTATTTTTCAAGACCATGTTAAGATTAATATTCCAAGTCGCTTAAGCATGAAATAAGCAATTAACATGCAAGGATTTGAATCAATCCTCTTAACAAGATTGGCGTTTTCCTAAAACTTAATACATACAACGTTGGCCATAACCATCATAAATCCCGAAGTCCACAAACCATTAGTGTGAATAAATTCTATGTTGATATGCACAAGGGATTTGGTAGAAAGACTTTCAAGAAAGAAAAGTGTTATTTAACATCTGTAATATTGAACACCAGCCTATTTGTCATCATATCATTGGTCATATTAAATGTGTTATAATTCCTTATATTTAATTGAACCTGTAATTTAACGTCACTAGTTTTAAACACTAGTGACGCTAAATAGTATTACTCTTCAAAAAATGGCTATTTGACCTAAAAAAAAATGAAGGGACAAGAACAAGTGCCTATGGGTTTTTTCGCCAATCATATAAGAGCTATTTCCTATTCTTATGGCTATTATAGACAAGAAGAATAACTGATATGTTGGATGCTGTTGTGTAATGGGATTTGTGTACATGAAAATACATGGCGAAAAATGGGATGAAGAAACAAAGAAAGAGATATCTTGTTGACTTCATTTTTGAGTGGGGAATGTTGAAATTTGTTTTAAGGCTATAATGCATGTGAAAAAGCTAAAGCCACCATGCATGAATCTAGTGGAAGAAAATGATGAAAATAAAAATAAGTTTTTTTTTTTTTTTTTTTTTTTTTTGAGTTTAAAAGGAAAGAGAATTCGTTTATTAATCTCAACTTTATTAATTAAATATTGTGTTTAGTTATTGTGGATTACGATCTTTCTTCAATGCTTCATCTAAACATTTTAATTTCTTTAAAAGTAAAATTTCCCATCACAGTCATAACAATTCGTCTTGAAAAGTTTTCTTTTTAATGACAGTCATAATCTCAGGTTGTAGGGTATCAAACCAATATTTTCATGACATGCAGCTTTCGTAGAAAAACTATTTCCACATTTTTAAATTATATAAATGGCGAAATATTTCGCTATGGGTAATAATAGAGTCCATTGAAAGTATCACAAAGAAATATGTGAATATTTTCCAATCAATTCTTAGATTATTGGACTTGTGATGGCACCTGTAAATCATGGTTAAAAATCAAGAAATTTGTAAATAAAATCAAGTTTCCATTCACATTATTCAAAATATACATACACTATTCTAATTTGGTGTGTCTATCAACACACTTGGTTCTCAAAACTAACTTTTTCTACTTAAATTATTTTACATAATTACATGATTAACAATAAACTTTGTTTAGGAAGCCTAGTGGTATTTTTTTTAACGTTTGACCAATTATATTGTGTGTACATGTGATCGTTAGTTAATTAATTAACCCATATAATCTCATATGATCTAATATTTTTAGGTCACCCCATGATCTATGTACAACACATTCCAACAATAAAAGTGATAACAGTACAATCACTAAATCAGTGACAGCACATAAAAGGGCTATTGAGACTTCTAGCATCTTTTGCTAAGCTTGAATGTATGATTCTTGAAAAGAACTTTTCCACATTAGTAGTGAATTTTTTTTTATCATATTCATTATAGGCATGAGATCAAGTATGGCTTAAGTTATACCTTTAAATAAATTTAGTTACAAGTAAAAAAATAAGTTTTAAAATAATTGTTGTCTTTTATTGATGAAGATACAGACTAGTAGGGTTAGTTTTGAAAAAAATAAAATGACTTTTTAAATTAAAAGTTACTTTCCAGAGCACTCACTGTCGGGAAATATTAATTCGTAATGTGCACCTACATATGTAATTAATTGTATATTAAAGTCTATTTTAAGGTTAAATCAATTTAAAGTGATCTAATAAAAAAATTAAAATTATTGGGCTTTGTATATCTAAATAGAGTATGGGCTATGTTATGTGTAAAGACTAGATTTTTTAGATTGTGTTTCATGATAGGCAGAAATACATGCGAAAAATACATACATACATTGTTATGATCTCTATTTCATATGTGATTTTATCATTCTTTGTATCATCCCATCAATATAAGAATAAAAAAAGAAAGCATATTAAAGAGGAAGATAATGAACTCACAACAATTTAAGAATCAAGAAGTAATAATGAAGATTAAAGAGAAAGAAGCCGAAATCAAGAACTTATCATTGATCTTCAAAATTCAAAACAATGGATCAAAATATGTTCCGCACTTATAATTATCTTAATTATTTAACATGGAGATCTTGACAATAAAGATAAAGATTCATAAAGTTTTAAATTTTAAGATTCAACAAGTGACATCAGAACCAATCTATATTAAACCATTGAAATTTAGGAAAGAATTTTAGGAATGAAATTCGTACTTTGGATTCTTCAACATTGGGATGAGAATTTTATTTGGGTTTTTTTTGGACAAAATAATGATTTTACAGAATTGTTGGTAATGAGTATAATTAGACATTCCACCTTACAAGAATCTCTTTGAGAAAAGCATTAAAGACTACAACTTATATTCTCAATAGAGTTCAAGTAAATAACCTGTCAAAATCCCTTATGAGATTTGGACATCAACAAGCTTAGTTTCAAGCACTTATAGATATGAGGTTGTCCAGCAGAGACAAAGACCTATAGGCATAATTCAAGAAAATTGAACTCCAAAGCCGTTAATTGCTATTTTATTGGATACTCTAAGAGGTTAAAAAATTACAAATTTTATGATCTTACTACAAGGTCAATTTTCAAAATGAAAAATGTTCAATTCTTTGAGGATGTAGAGTGATAGGAATGTAAAATACATATTTTTCCCTCCTTATTTTATGCGCTCGTATGTTTATTTTGTACCTAAATATACTTAGTATTCTCATATTTTGGTTTAGGTGGCAATTATATGGATATTGCGTAATTTGGAAGAAATAGGTGAAAAAGGACCAAAATGGAAGAAAGTAAAAGTTCAAGAACTAAAGTGCAAATATTCTAAACTTGTTTCTAACCTTGTGATGAAGATTCGAGAGTGTTAGAGGTCAATTGGATGAAGAAAGGATTCAAAGGGATGAAATATGGCCAAGACATTTTCACATATCAACTTTTAAGCTGAAAAGTTTTGCATCGATTTTCAACATCATATTGAGATCAATTTTGGACATGGTAAACTATTGAATTTGAAGATGGTCTCTGAATAAAAGTTGTAGCCCTTTGCGTTATCTTTCTAACGCATCTTGAATCGTTTCAATTGGACATCGAAAGAGGAAGTTATGATGAAATTACTGAAGCAGATGCAAAGTGGACAGATTTCTAGCGCTCAAGCGCCGCGCGCCGCCACAGATTTTAGGTTTTTATTGTTTGGGCCGCGAAAACTCGAGAAAAAGACTCCAAATTGTCCAAGAACATGTAGGGAAGTATAAATAGACCTAAGGAGACCAAAACAAGGGGAGAACCTCTCCAATCTTATTCTTCTCTATTTTTCTCTTAGATTCATGAATTGTAACTAAACCTTTACACTTGGTCGAAGGAGATTGAAGCCTCGGAACCACATATTGTGAGATCTAAATGGTTTTTCTTAATTTAATTCATGTTTTTGAGTATTGAATATTTTTCTGCACTTATTTCTATGATTGTTATGTTTAATTACTAGGAGGCCTACTAGTTTATTATTTGTTGCAATCTACTGCTAAGTTAAATATCAAATCCGTAATTGTTTGATTCCTTTAACTTGTGAAGCACTAGGATTTGATAATTTTCTACAATAGAGGTTATTGAATTTTAAGAAGAATGTTTAAATGGATTGAATGCAACCGCTGGTGTTTGTATTATCTAGTTCATCGATTTCTCTATTGTTTAAAGCTATTATTAAATTGAATCTTGAGCGCTGGTCTGGGGTTATTTAATAATTAGGGTTAATTAGAACGCTGGTTTCTAACTAACTAAAATTAAGGAGAAATAGGAAAATTATTCCAACGGTGAATATTCAAGATATGAATTCAATTATCCTTGCATCTATGATCAGTTGTGGATTTCCGAAGGTGGATATTGACTTGGACCAAGGTTAGTCTTTTGATTATTTTCGTTAATTTAGTTTTCATTGTTATTAATTGCATTATTTACAATTGTTTGCATACAAAAACCCCTCAATCATTGTACGGAGCATAAACTATTGAATTACACACTCTTCGTGGGATCGACCCTTACTTCCACTATTACATTAGTTTTAGAGGTTTAAGGATTATTTTTGGGTGCCTACGACAACAGCATAAACTATTGAATTACACACTCTTCGTGGGATCGACCCTTACTTCCACTACTACATTAGTTTTAGAGGTTTAATGATTATTTTTGGGTGCCTACGACAGCACACCAAATTTTGGCGCCGTTGCCGGGGAGTGGTGTTAATTTATTTTTGTGCTTCTTTAGTTGTTTATTTTATTTTGAAAAAAAAAATCAAAATTTTTAGGTTTTTAGGCAATTTATTGTTTTTAGGAATTTTAGCATAAAATTTTATTTATTTTTCTTATTCTAGTTTCTTTTTAACTTTTTTTTAGTTTCCTTGATAGTTTATGCCCATAACTCGATCGTCTACTCAAAAAATTTGATTGCAAATATGGCTGCCAATTCTCAACAATTTGGCGCTAGATTTGATCCCCCTTCTAGACAAGTTAACGAGGTAAATGTTTCATCCATTGAACAACAACTAGCGAGTCTAACTACTCTTATTTGTCAAATGGCTGTAGGTACTATGCAAACATCAAAGACTTGTGGAATTTGTTCATTGGTAGGCCATCCAACCGATATGTGTCCAACAATTCAAGAAGAATCCGTTGAACACATAAATGCAGGCGGTAGTTTTCCGGACAACCACAAAGGAATTATGATCCCTATTTAAACACGTACAACCAAGGATGGAGGGATCATCCAAATTTTAATTATGTGAATCGACAAGTGAATCAACATATGAATCAAAATTGGCAGAATTTCCAGCAATATAATCAGTCATACCCTCCTAGACAACAACATGGCCAAACTTCTAACTCTAGTATGTCTTTAGAAGATAGTGTTAAATCTATTGCCACTAACACTTTACAATTTCAACAGGAGAGAAGGGCTAGCATTCAAAGTTTGGAGAATCAAATGAGTCAAATGGCTAATGCGGTCAGAAAGTTGGAGTCATAGAATTCGGGGAAACTACCCTCTCAAACAATGGTGAATCCAAAAGAAAATGTAAGCGTAATCATCCTGAGAAGTGGTGAAGAGGTTGAGATTCCGGCAAAGGCATCCCCTAAGCCGTTGGAGCAAGAAGAGGAAGAAAAAGAGGTTGCAAAAAAGAGTGCTCCCGACGATACTGAGGTAACTGAGCGTAAGTTTCCACCTCTTTCTGATTATAAACATGTACCTCCTTTTCCTCAAACTTTAGTAAGATCTAGGAAATATGAACGAGATCATAATGAGCTGCACGAAATTTTTAGTAAATGTTAGGTAAATATTCCACTTTTAGATATGTTTAAACAAGTGCCTCGTTATGCTAAATTTTTGAAACACTTGTGCACTAGTAAAAGGAAACAGAAATTGAAGGGGATTGAAAGGGTAAAAGTTGGAGAACAGGTATCTGCAATAATTCAAAAGAAACTTCCTGCAAAGTACACGGATTCAGATATGTTCACTATCCCTTGCATGATAGGCAATACTAAGTTTGAGAAGGTCATGTTAGATTCCGGAGCATCTATTAATGTCATGTCATATTTTGTATACACTTCCTTGAAATTAGGACCTTTAATTGACACTGGTGTGATAATTCAACTAGCTGATAAATCTAATGCCTATCCTAAGGAGGTAATTGAGGATGTTCTCGTGAAAGTTAATGAATTGATTTTTCATGTTGATTTTTATGTGCTTGACATGGGCAGTAGTAATCAAACTCTCCCTATTTTGTTGGGAAGACCGTTCTTAAGGACATCCAAAACTGAAATGGACTTTCATAATGACACACTAACCATGGAATTTGATGATAAAACTATCACACTTAATATATATGATTCCATGAAACAGCGGTGTAATAATAATCATGTTCATTTTATTGATGTGATTGATCAATTAGCACATGATGTTTTCGAATTTGTTGCTACAAAAGAATGGGAAGCTGTCAATATTGAGCATCTTAGGAAGGAAAAAGAGGAGATGGTCTTAAACACTGAGTTACAAAGAACTGTGACAGCATTAAATGTTCTTCCAAAGTCAGGTACCAGTTCTTGTTTTGTATTACCAGTTTCTAATGAGAAGCATCTATCTTCTGTTTTGCAGACTTTCATTTTGGATTTGAAGCCTCACCCCAGTCACTACAAGTATACATTCCATGGAGGTGGAGGAACAATCCTAGTTATCATTCCCAATGGACTTGGTGCACTGCAAGGAAGATCGAAGCCAACCATGATAGACCCAGGCTGAATAAGGAAACATTGAGTCGAGCCAAAGACAATAAACAAAGGCGCTGCTTGGGAAGCAACCCAAGGGGAGTTCGTTCCTTTATCATTTTATTTTTATTTTTATTTTTCGCATTCCATTTTTTATTTTAGTTATATTTGTCATTTTCTTTGCATTGGACCTTACATTGGGGACAATGTAAGTTTTAAGTGTGGGGGGAGAGATTTAGATTTAGGTTGCATTTAGATTGAGTGAATTAATTTTTTTTAAAAAAAAGAAAAAAAAACAAATTTGCATGATTTTTCAGGAAAATGAGTTGAGAGTTAAATTATTGTTTTTGGTTGTGTATGCTATTTGCTAGAATTAATTAGGCTTTTGAAGAACTCATAACATGATTGAATGAATAATCCTCCAACTTAGGGTTGATTAGTGGAGTTATTTTCTTTGAGAATGGTAGTAACTAAATTCTATAGACAAAAGCCAGTGAGAGTTTTGAGCCTTTAGACTGATACATCCATAACAGTCTCATTATTTCTTTTCATGTGTGATATTCTTCCATAGTTTTGTTTCTCTAGAACTTGCATTGATTCTCTTCAAGATCACATTGATACATGAATGCACGAACATGATTAAGGCCATCTTTGTTACATAAATGAGCTTCATTAGCCAAATAGCCGACCTTGTAATTGAATTTTCCATTGTTGAGCCCATTTGAGCCTTATTGCCTTTTCTTTGTATAAACTCACATTACAAGCTTTAAACTGAAAAAACAATATCTTTACCCAAGCCTTAGAGCTAGTGGAGTATTATTGAATGTCATGAGAAGTGTGGGTATGCAAGAAAATAAGTGTGGGGGTATCAAGATTTATGGCAGTGCTATTATTGGTGAATTGGAACAAATTTTCTATGTCAATTCAAGGAGTTCCAGTATTGGTGTATAATTTGGAGTTTACATTGTGCAAGAAAAATACAAGAAGAAGAAGGGAAAAAAATGAATGAGTGAGTGAAGAAAAAGAAAAGAAAAAAAATAAGTGATGAAGGAGAGTGATTTTAATGTGAAAAAGTCTATATTCATAACTCTTCCTACATCTCAAAAAAGAGTTCGATTTGTGTGGGATAGATGCAAAAATGATGAAACTATCATGTGGAGTGGTTGGTTTACATGTCTTATGTATATGTTTGAGCTAAGTCTTTTTATCTTTACCCCACTAGTTTCGATGGCTCTTGAGTCACATACCCAAATATTTCCCACCTTGACCATAAGCCACATTACAACCTTCGAAAAGTCCTTATGATTCTTGTAAATCATGTGATCTAAGTGGTGGCGAATGAGAAGATATGCAAGCATATGGTAGAACATCTCCATTGGAATGAATTAGAGCGAAACACTTACCCTTTTAAACACATGAGAGTTGAGTGCTTATATCTGTGAGGGTCTACATGTTTAGTTTACTCCATCTTCATACGAAAATGCTTGATAATTGATTATGAGTTGTGTTGAATGTTTATTCATGATATTTTATGTGTTTTGAAAATGCTTGATGGTTCTATATTCTTGGCATTATGACCTGGTGTTTTTGGAGAATCAAATTTGAGTTTTGCCCGAGAACGAGCAAAAGTTAAGTGTGGAGGAATTTGATAGGAATGTAAAATACATATTTTTCCCTCCTTATTTTATGCGCTCGTATGTTTATTTTGTACCTAAATATACTTAGTATTCTCATATTTTGGTTTAGGTGGCAATTATATGGATATTGCGTAATTTGGAAGAAATAGGTGAAAAATGACCAAAATAGAAGAAAGTGAAAGTTCAAGAACTAAAGTGCAAATATTCTAAACTTGTTTCTAACCTTGTGATGAAGATTCGAGAGTGTTAGAGGTCAATTGGATGAAGAAAGGATTCAAAGGGATGAAATATGGCCAAGACATTTTCACATATCAACTTTCAAGCTGAAAAGTTTTGCATCGATTTTCCACATCATATTGAGATCAATTTTGGACATGGTAAACGATTGAATTTGAAGATGGTCTCTGAATAATAGTTGTAGCCCTTTGAGTTATCTTTCTAACGCATCTTGAATCGTTTCAATCGGACATCGAAAGAGGAAGTTATGATGAAAATACTGAAGCAGATGCAAAGTGGACAGATTTCTAGCGCTCAGGCGCTCTCTTATAGCGCTCAAGCGCCGCGCGCCGCCACAAATTTTAGGTTTTTATTGTTTGGGCCGCGAAAACTCGAGAAAAAGACTCCAAATTGGCCAAGAACATGTAGGGAAGTATAAATAGACCTAAGGAGACCAAAACAGGGGAGAACCTCTCCAACTTCATTCTTCTCTATTTTTCTCTTAGATTCATGAATTGTAACTAAACTTTTACACTTGGTCGAAGGAGATTGAAGCCTCAGAACCACATATTGTGAGATCTAAATGGTTTTTCTTAATTTAATTCATATTTTTGAGTATTGAATATTTTTCTGCACTTATTTCTATGATTGTTATGTTTAATTACTAGGAGGCCTACTAGTTTATTATTCATTGCAATCTACCGCTAAGTTAAATATCAAATCCGTAATTGTTTGATTCTTTTAACTTGTGAAGCACTAGAATTTGATAATTTTCTACGATAGAGGTTATTGAATTTTAAGAAGAATGTTTAAATGGATTGAATGCAACCGCTGGTGTTTGTATTATCTAGTTCATCGATTTCTCTATTGTTTAAAGCTATTATTAAATTGAATCTTGAGCGCTGGTCTGGGGTTATTTAATAATTAGGGTTAATTAGAACGCTGGTTTCTAACTAACTAAAATTAAGGAGAAATATGAAAATTATTCCAACGGTGAATATTCAAGATATGAATTGAATTATCCTTACATCTATGATCAGTTGTGGATTTCCGAAGGTAGATATTGACTTGGACCAAAGTTAGTCTTTTGATTATTTTCGTTAATTTAGTTTTCATTGTTATTAATTGCATTATTTACAATTGTTTGCATACAAAAACCCCTCAATCATTGTACGGAGCATAAACTATTGAATTACACACTCTTCGTGGGATCGACCCTTACTTCCACTACTACATTAGTTTTAGAGGTTTAAGGATTATTTTTGGGTGCCTACGACAACAGCATAAACTATTGAATTACACACTCTTCGTGGGATCGACCCTTACTTCCACTACTACATTAGTTTTAGAGGTTTAAGGATTATTTTTGGGTGCCTACGACAGCACACCATAGAGTTTGTGGGGAGGGGGGGGGGGGATAAGGTTAGTAATTTTGTCTTTGAGAAAGAATATGTAACTATCGCTTATGTTGTAATTGACAATTATCAGGACTATGGACAAATTTTTGCTCTAGATCTTGTTCAAGAAGAAACTTCGAATCA
The DNA here is from genome assembly GCA_019097785.1 of Fraxinus excelsior. Taxonomy (NCBI): domain Eukaryota; kingdom Viridiplantae; phylum Streptophyta; class Magnoliopsida; order Lamiales; family Oleaceae; genus Fraxinus; species Fraxinus excelsior. The sequence continues at coordinate 16,862,019 of CM032644.1, forward strand.
AGAGAATATTTTAGAACCCCCTATATACAATTAAGAGATTGTTTCAGAAGAACAAACTCAACAGCCTCAAAAACAAATGACATTAAAGAGACACACTAGAGGAAGGATAAATGTAATTTCGGATGAATTTTTAATATCCCATGAGGATAACATTGAATTGATGAAAGATGATTTAATCAACTTTCATCAAGTCATGTAAATAAATAATTATCAAAAGTGGATTGATACCATAAATGAATAGATAAAGTCCAAGTGGTCCCCATTGCTTGAAGGTGCAAAGCTCATTGGTTGTACTAAGAGGGATTCGAAGGGTGAAGTGGAGAAATATAAGGTTTGTCCTATTACGAAGGGATTTTTACTAAAATGAAATACATCGACTATAAAGAAACTCTCTTTGATTTCAACGAGAGACTCCTTAGAACTATTATGGTACTTGTGGTACATTTTCATCTTAAGTTACATCAGATGTATATAGTTGACGTTTCAAAATGGTGACATTGATGAGACTATTTATATGGTACAACAGGAAAACGTTGTGTCGGAGACCTAAAGAAGATGGTTTGCAAAATAAATAAATTATTCTATAGGCTTAAGCAGGCTTTCCGGTATCATAAATTTCATTAAATAATTATCTTATTTGGTTTTGAAATTGAAAAAAGCAAAGTTCGATCCAAACAATACCTAGAGGGGAGTGAATAGGTATTTAACATGAAATTAAAAAATAAATATGAATTAAACAACAACAAGTCACTTTTAATTCTTATCTAGATGGTTAACCAAATAATCCACTTTTTCTTATGTTGAATTACTGCAGTTTGAATGTAATGAACAATAAAACATAAAGCAGTAAAGTACACAAGAATTGTTCACGGAGAAACTTGATTGGGAAAAACTCTGGGCACTTTACCAGTCAATCCACTATAAACGATTCAGTACTTACAGTCCACCAGACTAGATGATGACACGAACTATCTGATCTCCTGACTGCAATTCTAACAGCTCTCCTGAATTATGTGCTCTCATGCACCAATTTCAGCTGGAATAACCAATGCTCTCCTAGAACTTCGCTATATTGCAGCAGCCCCTAGCTTGGTAGAGTCGTCTGTCTCATGTGGATCACAAAGAATAACTCGTTCTTCACAAACCAGAATTCCAGTCGCCTTCCTTGATCTTCAGCACTCTCTGATAGATATGTAGGAAATAGCAGTTTGGTATTTGGATGTTGGATTTGATGTTTTTCTAACCAAAATACTCAAGCAAGATGAAGGTTGAAAGAAGTAATCAATAGATCTCTCACAATTATCAACCTTAAGAATTTCGTTCTGGACGTATTCTGGTATTTATAGATAGGTCAAGAAAACCATGGGCCATGTAAAAAGTCTTTAAAACGCGAAAATAAAATTTTCCGTATAAAGTTGTCGATCGAGCGATAGGCTAGCGACAGTCGAGCGATAGTGTGTCGCTCGAGCGAAGGAGGGGCGATGGTCTAGCGACAATGTTTCCGCTTTTACAGCTTGAGTTATAACCTGGCGACATTCTAGCGAAAATTAGCGTCGTTTTCTCCTTTGTTCCAAACTCGAAACCTAGAACTATTCAACTAACTTTTGACATATTTGCACATTACTCCTTGAACTTTTATCAACTATCAATCTAAGTCCTCTTGTCTACAGAATAAGCCAATTACAAAATTAACTAAAACTTAACAAACTCCCCATTTGGCGTTTTGTGACAAAACACTATACTATATCAATGCAGTAATGAAAAATAAAGTTATAGACTTAAAACAATGACACACCTATACTACAATCTGTCTTGAACGAATCAACAGTACCTGTTTCTTGAAACAGACAACTCAAATACCCGGTGTAAAATTTATGGAAAACAAGATCAACAATAAACACAGTTCAAACAGTTCAATTGTAAATGTCATTTGAGTAAATGTAAGCAAATGTAATTTATATAGCATATTATTCAATTTTAAATTATAAGCTAAACTAAGACACAGTATCAATGCAACCCAACTTACCAAAACGAAACATTAACACAACTAAAACATCAAAAACTTAATTTAGCAAATCTAAATCAAACAAATATGCATGTGCTCCCCCTAACTGTAAACTCTCAATGTGTTTAAGCAGTAGGAAAATGTATCTATGTCTCTCCCCCAACGACCCCTTAAGACATATGAAAAAAATGTAAAAATCAATGCAATGTATATCAAGTCAAATGTCAATATGTATCTATGTCCCCTCAATAGATATTGCCAACAAAAAAATAAATCTACTATCCCATTTTTATCACAAAATGACAAGGGAATAGCCTACAATCTATGCAGCATCATCAGCATCATCGGAGTCCGTCCTCTCATCGGAAGCATCATCATCCCAATGGCTATGAATCCATCATAAACCACGCTGAATGTAGCCAACAACACCCTGCAGTGTAGCAAACTCGATGGTGTGGCGATCAACAGTGGTACGAAGCTCTGTAAGCTTAGCCATCATCTAAGTCTGTTGATCGATCATCACGATCATCTGTCCCAAGAGAACTACAGACGGATCAATGGGAACAAAGGAAATATCAGCATGTGGAAGAACCTACTCAGAAGAAGGACCTGAAGTAGATGGATGAAGAGGCACCGAACCAAAAGTAGAAGGAATGTCGGTGGACTCAAGAGCAGTAGCAAAAGAAGGAAAATCGGAGGGGTCAAAATAGATTAGGTCATCAATAGGATCAGCCAGCATAGTGGGATCAGCTTGTGGCTGTGCGGGCACAGAAGAGGAAAGAGCATGTAACATGCTCTGAGCAATGTGCAACAAAATATGTCGGTCAGTGGGTAACGATCCAGTGCCCATCGTACGTGGACCACCCTATATCGGTGTGTTAAACATCGTCGAAGGGAATAACGTGTCCGATGGGAAAGAATCAGGAGTAAGATAGGGAAAGATGGGGTGCACGACTCTCAGAATATGAATAATACTAGTAATGACGTCCGGAGTGATCTTAATGACCCGACCTCTAAGGAAAACCCTAAAAGAAGTACCAGTAACATCATGGATATTACTGTAAAACTCCTGAATAAGCAATGGATGAGGATGAGTCAAATCAATTAGTAAAGGTTCCTAGCCCCGGGAAGTGAAAATATCAGCGAGGTCGGGAGACAAGTCAGACATGTTGACCTTGAGCTAAAAAAGAATGGGGTACTGGAAAAACTACGATCTAAAAACATCCTGGGCCACGGCGGAAATGAACCTAGTCCGACTAAAAAAAGTAGACGAATCGGGAGTGGAAGGAGTGATACGTGCTTTCTTGGGTGACATCTGAAAGAATTGAATCACAAACATTAATAACCCTCGATAGATGAAGAATGAAACCATGAAATGCATGATATGCACGAATACACACAAAACGAGACAACTAAAATGACATGCAATGTGTCTAAAAGTCAATGTATGACAACATGCAATGAAGCCTAGACGTAGGTGACACGAAGACATGACGCGTGTCGTGGTGCCTAGACGTAGGGACGTGATGTCAAGATGTAGGGACGTAACGTCATAACGGAGGGACGTGATGCCCCTATGCGGTGTCACTACCAAACAAACAAGTTAAACCAACCCAAATGCTCCCCCCTAATCTTCTGTCCGACACCAACAATGAACACTACCTCTAAAACTTAACCAAACAAACAAATAAAAAAACCACACATACCTCCAAAATCACAAACCAACTCTAAAAGCACCCAATTCAAGCCCATACTCACAAGAGAAACTCTCACACCCTCCAACAAAGTTTACCAACGAAAATTTCATCAACAACTAAAGCCAAATGAATGAGCTAAAGTGAAAAAATCGCACAAGAATCCATAAAAATTATGACAAAATCTACCAAGTCACTCAGTGTGTGAATCAATTTCGTGCAACAATCGATGATAGGAAATGATGATGCTTAGAACACACAATGCAAACATCAAAACTCGTTGATTAGTGGGCAATAATCGTCAAAACCCAAGCAACTTGCAAAAAATAGTGAAAAACCACAAGTGAAGTAGTTTACCTTTAAATTTTGATGATTTTATGAAATAGTAATGCAATGAAGTGGAAAACATTGCTCAAAGTGATGGAGAATCAACAATTTTATGTGGGTGAAGCAGAATTTGCAGAACTCAATTTGAAAATATGGGTAAAATGCATGAAAACCTTGAAATGAAGCGTTTTAGTCCAAAATCATGCTATCGCTCGAGCGAGGCTCGGGCGACAAGCGAGCGAGACAGCTTCTGTTGCTGTCGCTCGAGTCAGATCTAGCGATAAGCTAACGAACATGCAATTGACAAAACATAGCACTAAAAATTCAAAAATTCAGAAAAATAGCATTTTTTTCAATAATACGAAATTAAGGTAAATTAAGCACTCAATACTTCAATGATCAAATCAAGCATGTAATCACAAGTCAAGTATTATCAAACAGACTTTCCCACGTACGCAGTTAAGTTCAAGATGGAGTAAAGTGTATAAATGACTCGTATAATGTGCCACTATTTTCTCGTGAAAACGACTCCAAATTTTAATTTTATGAGAAATAACATGGAAAACATCACTTGTTAAATAAGTATGATCCCTACAAATGAAAGTCATGCCTGAATAGATTTAAGGACCTGAAAATGAGCTCAATTACATGATAAATATTTTTTTTCTCCCCATGAGCATGAGCATAAAATATTTTTCATTGTTTTTCTCGTAAATATCATTTTGTGTGCAGACCCTGTCCATTAAGCGACTAAATTGACCCCTATAACGAGTTTTAGGTCGGTTAACCCAAGTTAGATGACCATAGGCACCAAGTTATGAGAAATCCCTCGGGCTTAATTATTCGAGTCAAATAGGCTTCGAACAGAGTATAAGATGAACCAATTAAACACTCATTTATTTTTATTTATTTTCCTTTTTCATCATACATGCAACAATGCAGGGAGACTATCATGAGCTAATGTCATCTAAATGTAGGTCAATTCATGTTCGAGGTCACCTTACTAACACCTGACTGCCATCCCAAATCTCACACACGCGACTCGGACTCATTCACAAGATCATAGTGTGTACAGTGCAAATGGTTTCATGAAAACACATATACTCAATACTCCACATTAAACCGAACCAAGCAATGGAAATGACATTATAGAACATAAAATTGTTTACTTCGATTCACATAGCCGGGTTAAAATCAAAATGATGTGTCGTTTGTTAAAACGATAATATTTTTGCATTTTTCACATTTTTTTTTGTTTTAACCATTTTCAATGTTTTTTAATTTTTCTATATCAAATGAAAAACTTACACAAACAAAAGGAATGTCAAGCACACATGATAAATAAAAAGTAAAAAGCAATAAAAAGCAAAACAAACCAAATACACACATGCAAAGTGTAAGATGAATGCAAAAAGTATCAGTATAAATGACAATACATGCAGACACCCATGAATGGGATCAGTGTGGTGCATAAGCACCAGCGACTGCCATACGGTCAAGATCAACTTTCTTGACCTATGCCTTTCAAGAAGTAGAGGTAGGTCAATTGTGAAATCATCTCAATCAGCTGAAGAACTTGATCAACTTTCTTGACCTATGCCTTCCAAGAAGTAGAGGTAGGTCAATTGAGAAATCATCTCAATCAGCTGAAGAACTTGACTGGAAAGAGAATTGACCTGACTAGGAATATCCTGATTTCTATCCCCGTGCACACGCAAAGGACACCTCGACCTAATGTGACCCAAGACGCCACAACGATAGCAAGTGGGTACAAAACTTGACTTAGACATATATGAACGATGAAATCGACCTTGAGATGCAGTGTTCTTACGAGACCTATGTGTCCTACGTCCTATGACACTCTCAGCTCTGAGATCAGGAAATCTAGCAATGTGTGGCTGAGTAGAAGCAGGAACGAAAGAAGTCTTAGAGGTACTAATAGAATTGGAATTGTTCTTAACATAACCTAGACCTCGTCTATCACCAGCAGGCTTGTTCATCCCAAGTAGATTGTCCAGCTTCTGCGTGCCACTCATGAATGATTAGAGTTGAACATTGGATTTATCAAGATTAGACATTAATGATTTAACTTGGTTCTCCAATTTTTCATTAATGAGCTTCATCTCACTCATTCTCTTGGTCGAGTCTTGAAGGTCACACAACAATTTTTCACGTTCAAGTTCAAACGCGTTCACCTTTTTCAGAACGACTTTGTTGACCTTCTTGATTTTGAAAATCTTCTCAAACAGTTCACGATAGGACTCGTGAATATCCGTCTCATCATCAGACTCTTCACTCTCATTCTCCTTATCCCCAATCTCAATCTCACGTTCGGATTAGATAGCAACAATCTAAGTGAAGGCCATGAATTTTTATTCATCCTCACTTTCGAAAGTCTCATACTGAGAATCGAAATTAGACTCATCATCACTCATGGTCACAGCTAAAGACTTACGCCTTTCTTTATTCGAGCTCCTATTTAGATTAGAACATTCATTCATATAGTGATCGAAACCTTTGCAATCATGGCATTGAACAGATTGAGATTTCTTCACGAGAGTCTTAGAAGTGTTTATCTCATGCTTACCTCTCAAGAGTTTATTAGGAACTTCGCTGTTATGCTCCTGAGGCTTCTTCCTATTCATCATCACCTTTTGAAACTTTTTAACGAAATAAGCAATTTCGTCGTCCCTAAATGTCTCAATGTTAATGGACTCACTTTCAACTTTTCTAACAATGTTCATGGCAATTGATTTAACCTTTTTAGGCTGTGAGATGGTGAGTTCATACATTTGAAGTGATCCTACGAGTTCCTCAATTTTAACATCATCCAAATCCTTACTTTCCTCTATCGCAGTTACCTTCGGCCTAAATCTCTCTGGCAGTGATCTAAGGACTTTTCTAACAACTTTCGACTCTGGGATCCTTTCACCAATGTTAAAGCTCGAATTCACAATGTCATTCAACTTAGCATAAAAACTATCAAACGTCTCATCCTCAGTCATCCTTATCTCTTCAAACCTAGAGGTCAAAATCTGCAATTTAGAGTTCTTAACAGTTTTAGTTCCCTCGTATGTGGTTTCTAGAATAGTCCAAACTTCCTTAGTAGTTTCACACATAGATACATGCCTAAACTCAGTAGATACAGCCATGAACATGGCATGAAGATCCTTGATGTTCCAACTACACTCATCCAAATTCGTTTTGGTCCACAAAGAAATAGTAATGGGTGTGGTTATACAATCAACAGTTGTTGAAGGCGAAGTCCATCTAGTTTGTACAGAATTCCAAACACATTTATCCAAAATCTTAAGGAAATCTCTCATTCGAACTTTCCAATAAGCATAATTGCTTCCGTCGAAAAACGGAGGCATGGACAACGACTGACTTATCTAAACTAAACAAATAAGGTCTAGGAATAGAAATAAAGCTCTGATACGAATTGAAAAATGCAAAGTTCGATTCTAACAACACCTAGAGGGGGTGAATAGGTATTTAACACGGAATTAAAAAATAAATATGAATTAAACAGCAACAAGTCACTTTTAATTCTTATCTAGATAACAAAACAATCTATTTTTTTCCTATGTTGAATTACCGTAGTTTGAATGTAATAAACAGTAAAACATAAAGCATAAAGAATACAAGAATTGTTTACGAAAAACCCAACTGGGAAAACTCTGGGCACTTTGCCAGTTAATCCACTATAAACGATCAGCACTTACAGTCCACCAGACTAGACGGCGACACGAATTATTTGATCTCCTGACTACATTTCTAACAGCTCTCCTGCATTATGTGTTCCCCTGTACCAATTCTAGCTGTAATAACCAAAGCTCTCCTAGAACGCCGTTATCCTACAACAGTTCCTAACTTGGTAGAATCATCTATATCTTGTAGATCACAAAGAACAACTCGTTCTTCACAGACTGGAACTCCAGTCGCCTTTCTTAATCTTCAGCACTCTCTGACAGATATGTAGGAAGTAGCAGTTTGGTATTTGGATGTTGGATTTGATATTTTTCTGATCAAAACACTCAATCAAGATGAATGTTGAAAGAAGTAATCAATAGATCTCTCACAATTATCAACCTCAAGAATTTCGTTCTGGACGCGTTCTGATATTTATAGATAGGTCAAGAAAACAATGAGCCAGGAAAAAAACATTTAAAACGTGAAAATAAAATTTTCCGTAGAAAGCTGTCGATCGAGCGATAGGCTAGCGACAGTCGAGCGACAGGGTGTCACTCGAGCGAAGGAGAGGCGACGGTCCAACAACAGTGTTTCTGCTTTTGCAGCTCGAGCCATAACCTGACGATAGTCCAGCGAAAATTCACGACATTTTCTCCTTTGTTCCAAACTCGAAACCCTAGACCTATTCAACTAACTTTTGACATATTTGCACATTACTCCTTGAACTTTCATCAACTATCAATCTAAGTCATCTTGTCTACAGAATAAGCCAATTACAAAATTAACTAAAACCTAACAGAAATGAATGTGGTTGATGATTGTATATATCACAAGTTCAATGGGAGTAAACATATTTTTCTAATATTTCATATCGATGACATACGACTTGCCTACAATGATATATGCTTATTACACGAAAATAAGTGATTTTTATCAAACAATTTTGAAATGAAAGATCTTGGAAATGCTTCTTTTATATTAGGAATACAAATACATTGGAACTGTTCTCGTGGTATTCTTGGATTATCACAAAAGAGTTATATCGATAAAACACTTGACAAATTTGGGACGCATGATTGCAAATCAAGTGATATCTCTATTGTTAAGGGAGACGAGTTCAATCTCAATCAATGCCTTAAGAAGGACATTGAAGAAAAAGAAATGCATTAAATTCCATATGCTTTAGCATTTGGGAGTTTAATGTATACTCAGATATAGCTTTCATTATTAGAATGCTAGGTAGATATTTAAGTAACCATGTGATGGATAATTGGAAAATAGCTAAATAATCATGCAGTATCTACAAAGAACAAATGATCACTTGCTCACATACAGGAAATTAGACTAATTTGAGATAATTGGATATTTTGATTTCATTGGATGCTAAGACGTTGAGATCCATTCGAGCTATGTAATCGTAGTGGTTGGAGGATCTATATTCTGGAAGGGCGCTAACAGACATTCATAGCGTCTTCAACCATGGTAGTGGATTTTATACCATGTCATGAGGCATCCAACAAGGAATATGGATACAAAGTTTTATCACTTACTGTACATTTTGGATGAAAGTAAAAGGCCACTTAAGCTATTTTGTGATCGTAAATCAACAGTGTTGCATTCAAACAATAACAGGAGTTCGACAAAATCTAAGTTTATAACAGATCAATTTACTAAAGAGCTACCACTCAAGGTCTTTCATGAGCACACCGCTCATAGGGTGTTATATGTTTTGATAATATGCTGGTTCAGCGAGAGTTTGTATTTTTTATGTTGTCTAGACATATATTTTGTTTATGGATATTCATATTATTTTAGAAATACAGTATTCAGTCATTTTCACTTCGATTAAAGTATTTTGTTGGTTTGATCTCATTAAAGAATAAGGTAGGACTAGTTGGAAATATGGATGTTTGGATTACATTGCATGTTATTTCCATGTTACACATCCATACTTGATTTATGTCATTTGATTATGTTGATATACGAGGTTATTAATGTGTTTAGTTATGATACTTGTAACGAATATTGTTTAATCATATATCGACATAATTATTGGACGAAATTGTTCGATGATGTTTTTATTATGATAGCTAATATTTGGAACTCATAAGATTATAAACATTTATAAGGCGGGTGTGTTTGAGCCATATTATTTTGGAAAAAATGTATTTTGGAATAGTAGATTGATGGAGAATGCGTGGTTGAAAAAGAAGGAAAAATTATTGATATGATGGAAAATATTATTTTACTAAAAAATGTGTAATTGAAAATGAGTAGAAGAATGAGAATGAGAATTTTAATGTGTACCAAACAGAGGCAATATATGTGGTCCAAGTGTGAAATTGTTAGGAAAAATTAATCGGTCATGTAGACCTACATATGTTAAAAAAAATTGTGTATTAAAGGTTATTTTAAGGTTAAACTCATTTAAAGTAATCTAAAAAAGAATTAAAATTATTGAGCTTTGGACATCTAAATAGAGTATACATACATACATGCATACATACATATTCAATTCATATTTGATTTTTTTTTTTCATTCTTTGTATCATCATATCAATACAAGAATAACAAGAGAAAACATATTGAAGTGGGAGATCAAGACCCCACAACAAATAAAGAATCAAAAAACAATAATCAAGATTAAAGAGCAAGAAGCCAAAATAAAGAACTTATAGTAGATCTTCTAGATTCGAAACAATGGATCAAGGTATGTTCCACCCTTATAATTATCTTGGTGATTTGACATGGAGATCTTGACAATAAAGATAAAAGATTTATATAGTTTTAAGTTTTAAGATTCAGCACTTACAAGTAACACTTTTAAGCTTAACCAAACATAATGCATTTCATGATATGAATTTTCAATCATGCTACATGAATATCAAGGTTCATATAAAGCTTGGCATAATGACGTGTGTCATTCTATCATTGGACAATTTAAAACACAGTCAATCTTTTCATCTAATTATCTACTGTCACATGCAATTATGTGAAACTTTCTATTAAATCCTTCTAACAAAGTAACTTTATCCATGAATTTTGGTATTCAAAGAAGAATAGTACTGCAGCCTACACTACCCAAAAGTAGTGTTATTAAATATGATTTCTGTTTTATTTTTATTTTTAAGTGTTGTCTAAGGGTCCATTTGATTGCAAAAATGGAATTTGGGTAGAAAGAAAATGAGTTTCAGGGAATTGAATTGTCCAGAACTTGTTTTAATGAGAATTGTCAATTAACTGTGTTTGATTGGTATAATTTTCCACATGAAAAATGTTGAAATTTAAAATTGAATAGTATAAAGAAAAATAATGTATTTTGTGATAAGAAGTGATTTTTGGGAATAGAAAATGCAAAAATTGAATAGTGTAAAGAAAAATTATGATTTAAAAATTGAATAGTGTAAATATTGTTTTCTCCCTTGCCAAGAAAAGAAAAAAACTAGCTCAACCATGGGAGTTTTGATTCCTCAATTCTGTGGAATTAAGGGTCACGTGAGGCCAAGTGAGAAAATGAATTGCCAAAGAAAATTTTCCTATCAAACAAGCTAAAAAGTGGAAAATGTGGGATAATTTCCATCTTCCATGGAAAATTTTGGCATATCAAACAAGGCTTAATATGATTATAATGCGAAGAAAAAACTCTTGAAATTAACTAGTTAAAAGTATTGATTGAATGTTACATAACATTTTGAAGTGTTTTTTTTTAAATTCATTAAAGTATAAAAATTAACTAATTTTGAAGTCTATATTATTGAGTTTAAAAAGTCTATACAATTGCTGTTGCATGTCATTTTTCATGCAATGCAATGTATACAAAATGTCATGCTTACGATGAATAATTTCGGTTTGGTTCGAATTGTCACCTCTAATCACAACTTTTGTTGAATGCTCCTTTTAGCATAATGTAGATTCTCATAAACCCTGGATAAATGATACAAGACTCTGACAGTGTCATGAAACTTGACAATAAATGATCATTTCTTTATTTTTATTTTGTTCTAATTCTACTTGTTTTTTCACGACACGTGGTTCAACCCTTCCTAGGAAATCAGATCCAATGAAATGAAGAGTAAACTCTCTTCTTTTCTTCTTCGTGAATGATTTTGTAAGTCCATGTTTGGTATATATTAAAATTTTTATTTTTATTTTTGTACTCATTTTCAACCACACATTTTTCAGTAAAATAATATTTTTTTTATCACATCAATAACTTTTCCTTCTTTTTCAACCACACATTCTCCATCAATCTACTATTCCAGAATACATTCTTCCAAAATAATGTAACTCAAACACACAATTAAAACTTCAAATTTATAGAATTATTATTAATGTTATTAAGTTCCAAATTTTTGAGCTTTCATCAAATTTGATTTCAATTTGAAACATTGGAAATGGAATGAATGCATAGGCATGGCTAGAGATGGAGACCAAATCTCATTATCCAGCAAGGCTATGGCCTGGCTCAACTATATGAGAGTCTCTTCTCTTTTCATGGGTCAATGTTACTTCTCTGGGGGAAACATGGATAATTAGGCTGAGCACTACTTTTAGATTCTTATTCTGAAAAATCGAGCATTAATTTTTTTAATTATAAATTGTGGTATCACTTTATTTTTCTTTTTAAGTATAAGACATTTTTTTTACAATTACAATCAATTTAACATTTTATTCTAAAATGACATGACGCATGATGGATTTTGGACGTTTGAATTCGTTTACTAAGTCAAAACGGCACTTAATGTTTATTAATTCATTATTTTCAATATTTACTTATTTTGCTTTGTAGCCCAACCCACTAAAGGACTGCTGGCCCAGTAGGTTATCTGGTCTTTCAGTATTTAAGACTACAAAATATCTTGTAGGATTTTTTTGTTGTTCATGAAATAAGAAAAACATTTATTTTCTTAAGGTGCAATCCGATTGTTAGTGTGTTGTAGACTCGATCTACATCAAAATCCAAATGTCATCTCACAAACCCATAACTCACATCTAGTGAAATCAAACCCTTAAATCAATATTGTTTCATAATTTTACGACTTCACAATAAAAAATCACAGTCGATATTTAATCAAGGTGTGGCCTTATGAAGACTTTTGAAGGTGTTAGTAGTTTATAATACGAATTTTAGAGGTCATCTTCTTTGAAATTTTTGAGAAAATGTTGATCCAATTTCTTATTTATTCGTTACATAGAGGATTATTGTTGTACCCATCGAGTTAATTTATATCCAATGCGTGCAAAAAAATGGTATATTTACATTAAGTTGGAAGTTTGAATTTTCATTGCTTCATTTTTAACACCAATCAGAATGAGCATAGTTTAATGGGTGCAAAACATTCATCTCTTCTATTTTTTGGGATTTTCATCATTAATTATATATTTGATTGCGTAACACATCATTCCATCGAATTTCATCCAATTTCTCTTTTAAATGAAGGTCTGTAATGAATTTTATTTTCAAAATGGAAGGGTTCTACGGTTTTAGAAAAATTTCCAACTCTTCCATTATGTTGAACATGAAGTGCAAAGTTTTCTCATTTTCTCTTGAAATATTTTCCTTGTTCTTTCCTTTTCTTTCACTCACATTCTTCTTCTTATTCTTCCCCATCCTTTGGAGCCATAAATACTCCAGACAGTAGACTTGCCCACTATATTACATTGCTTGATTTTCAAGGATGGTGATAATCCTACAAACTAGAAAACTGAATTGAAGAAAAAAAAATTACATAAAGCGTTATCGCAGAAATAATTTATTAACTAATAAATACATAGAGCACTAACAGTGGAGAACACCGTCATACCTTCATGTAATACTATTTGATTGGGAATTAATTAAAGATAATACTTATAAGCCTAACAGTGGAGTTCTATTTAAATTTGATTAGGTATGATTAACTTAGATTTTGTTGATTACTTTTAATTGATTAATGATTCGATATTTGAGTAAGTTCTGAAGGGTATTTTGGTTTCCTAGTATTACTAGGATAATTGCTGATTCTTTAAGTTTTTGTTTTGACTCCTTCTTGCTACACATTTCTGTTCATGTGGCTTGCATTTTAGCATTCTGTTATGTAGGGATTAAGAGGAGCAATTAACCAGGCCCAAGCCCACACCACCCGGCCCAAGTGAGGTTCCAACCCAAAACCAATTGGTAATGGGTGGAGTAGCCCACTTGGGTTACATGGTGAATTTCTTTTCTTCTCCCAACCGATGTGGGACTTCTTGTTTGCTCCCAACAATCCTCCCCTCAAACGAATGACCACATCATTGTGTCCTCCCTTCAAACGATAATTCATCCGCCAATCATCTTGTACCGCCGTTATTACCGCAAACGGGACCCGCCGCCTAACCACCAATGTCAGGAAGACTTTCGACACAAGGCACCTCAAACTCGAATGATTTTTAGCCCGATCGCCACCACACTTTCTACTGTGTTCCTCCGACCCTGGGCTCTGATACCAGTTGTAGGGATTAAGAGGAGCAATTAACTAGGCCCAAGCCCACACCACCCGGCCCAAGTGAGGTCCCAACCCAAAACCAATTGGTAATGGGTGGAGTAGCCCACTTGGGTTACATGGTGAATTTCTTTTCTTCTCCCAACCGATGTGGGACTTCTTGTTTGCTCCCAACATGTTAGTTCTTGTAAGGCTATATAATAGCCATTGCTGATATTCAATAAAGTCATTCATTCCAATTTTGTTGTGTTCTTGTTTATAGCAATTTATTTTCTGAACTTGTTCTCAACATTCTAGTATCAGAGCCCCCGTTGGGCCTAAGTGGAAAAGCCGCAGCTTTGAGTGATTCCAAACACAGAGAGAAAGAGAGAGCTCTTCGAGTGATTCCAAATACAGAGAGAAAGAGAGAGGGAGATGATTACCGAAGGAAACTTTGTACAGCCTTCCATACCACGTTTTGATGGTCATTACGATCATTGGAGCATGCTTATGGAAACTTTCCTTTGGAGTAAAGAGTATTGGAGTCTGATTGAGACCGATTACACGGAGCTAAGAGTAGCACCATTGATTGAGACGCAGCAGAAGAGGCTAGACGAATTGAAGCTGAAGGATCTCAAGGCAAAGAACTACCTTTTCCAAGCGATCGACAAAACGATTTTGGAGACGATCTTGGAAAAAGACACTGTAAAGAAGATCTGGGAATCAATGAAAAAGAAATTTGAAGGTAATGCTGGGGTGAAGCGATTTACACTTCAAGCATTGAGAAGAGATTTTGAAACACTCGAAATGAACGTCGGTGAAACAATTACTGAGTACTTTTCTAGAGTAATGACAATGGCCAATAAGATGACAATATATGGAGAGACTATGACCGACGTTACTATTTGTGAGAAAATCCTTAGATCCCTCACCGACAAATTCAACTATGTGGTTTGTTCGATTGAAGAATCTAAGGACATAGAAACTCTCTCCATTGATGAACTTCAAAGTTCACTAATTGTGCACGAGCAAAAATTCAACAGAAGCAGTGGTGTTGAACAAGTGTTAAAAGTAACAACTAATGAAATATTTGGAGGAATGGGCCGAGGAATAAATGCTTAAACAGGAAGAAGACATGGAAGAGGTCGCCAAGCTTTCAACAAGGCCACAGTTAGGAGTGGGCAAAAACCCGCCCAACCCGTCCAACCCGCCCGACCCAACCCAACCCGACCGGATTGGGTCGGTTTTTTCCATTTTTTTCTTGGGTTGGGTTGGTTGGCAAGGTTAAGTTGGTCTGGTTGTGTCGGGTTGTGGGTTAACCCATCCAACCCGACAAAAACTACCCAACCCGACCCGCTAATTAAAAAACTAAAAAACTTTGCCAAACTAAAACAGAATAAAAGTGAGAGACCCGGTCAAAAAAAAAAGTGAGAGACAAAAAAAAAAAACCTAACATATCTTCCATCATCTCTCTTACGCGACGGGCGTGTCTCACCAAATCATCAACATTGGTTGTGATTTTGGATGAGATCTCTCTTCCAATACATCTATCTTTAACGCAATATATTAATGTTGCTTTAAATTTAGTATTTTGGTGACTTTAATGTTTGTTGATAAGTCGTCCCAACTCCCAACCTAACTCGACCAACCCAACCTAACCCGACCGACATTTGGTTGGGTTGGGTTGGGTTGAATTTATGTCAACCCGACCATGTTAGGTTGGGTATGGGTCGGGGGAAAAACCGATCCAACTCAACCCACGCCCACCCCTAGCCACAGTTGAATGTTACAATTGTCACAAACTTGGACATTTCTAGTACGAGTGTCTCACTTGGGGACAAGGAAGCAAACTATACATAACTCAATGAGGAAGATGAAATACTTTTAATATCTTACGTTAAGCTGCATGAGGCTAGAAGAGAAGATGCATGGTTTCTTGATTTAGGGTGCTCTAATCATATGTGTGGGGATCGAGTTATGTTTACTCAACTAGATGAGAGCTTTCGGTATTCAGTCAAATTGGGGAACAATAGCAGAATGAATGTAATTGGGAAATGAAGTGTGAAGCTGTTGCTAAATGGAGTCAACCATGTTGTCACCGAAGTATACTATGCTCTAGAGCTTAAAAACAATCTCTTGAGGATAGGGCAACTTCAAGAGAGAGGCTTGGTTGTTTTGTTTCAGGGAGGGCTATGTAAGATCTATCATCCAGATAAGGGCTTGATTATTCAAACTATCATGAGAGCCAACAGAATGTTTATATTGCTAGCACAAACTCAGGCCTCTTCACAAGCTCAGCCAGAAAGGTGCTTTCACATAAGCTGTTAAGATCTTTCTCACCTTTGGCATCAGCGGCATGGACATCTAAGTTACAAGGGCTTAAGAACCTTGCAGTATAAGAAAATGGTGCATGGACTTCCTCAGTTTCCAGCTTCAAATGTAAATAGCACAGATTGTATCAATGGAAAGCAACATCGAGACCTTATACCCAAGAAGAACACGTGGAGAGCAAGTCAGAAGTTAGAACTCATTCGTGCAGACATTTGTAGGCCTATCACTCCCACATCCAATAGTGGAAAAAGATATATGTTATGTTTCATTGATGATTTTACCCGAAGATCATAGGTGTATTTGTTAGTATAGAAGTCAGAAACATTGGTTTCAAGAAGATGGTTGAGAAAGAAATAGGGTTATGTGTCAAGTGTTTGCGGACTGATAAGGGATGTGAATTCACATCAAATGAGTTTAGCGATTTCTGTAAAAGAAGTGAAATCAAGAGACAAGTAACCAATGCATATACACCGCAACAGAACGGCGTGGCCGAAAGGAAGAATAGAATAGTAATGAACATGGTTCAATTAATGCTCTCCGACAAGAAGATTCCAAAAACATTCTGGCCAGAGGCGGTGAATTGGACCTTTTATGTTCTGAACTGATGTCTGACTTTGGTTGTCAAAGATATCACCCCAGAAGAAGCTTGGAATGGAATGGTTCTTAGTAAAAAACTTTCGAGTATTTGGTTGCCTAGCTTATGTACATGTTCCAGATGTAAGAAGAGGTAAGCTTGACAATAAGAGTTTTCCTTGTGTATTTTGGGTGTTAGTGAGGAGTCTAAGGGGTATAGATTGTTTGATCTTATAGCTAAAAAGGTTGTTGTGAGTAGAGATGTCATTTTCGAAGAAGAAAAACAGTGGGATTGGGGTGTATGTTATGAAGAGTAGATTTTGTTTGATTTAGAATGGGGTGAGGCTGATGCAAATAATGAAGATTTAGAAAGGGGAGTGAAGATGGGAGTGAAAACAATGATGATAGAGAGGTAGTAGGAGAGGTTGGTTGTGATGAGGGAAGTAGAGAAAAAAAATGGTTTCCCTAATCCTAATAATGAGATAAGTGAGGGTGAAAAGAGAATAAAGCGTCATCCGGTGTGGATGCATGATTATGTTAGTGGAGAAGGCTTATTAGAAGATGAAGCAAACATGGCATTTGTTGTGTCAACTGAACCATTACATTTTGAAGAAACAGTAAAGAATGAAAATTGGAGACTCGCTATGGATGGTGAGATCAACTCTGTTGAGAAGAACAAAACATGGACACTCACTTAGCTGTCGTCTGAAGTAAAAAAATCAGAATGAAGTGGGTTTACAAAACAAAGTACAATGAACATGGGAAGATTGATAAGCACAAGGCATGGCTAGTTGCTAAAGGGTACTCACAAAAGTATGGCATAGACTACACAAAAGTCTTTGCACCAGTGGCAATGATGGATATGGTGAGGATGATTATTGCTTTAGCTGCACATAAAGGTTGGGAGATTCTTTAGTTGTATGTTAAATCATCCTTTCTTCATGGTGAGATAAGCGAAGATGTTTACGTTGATCAACCGAAAGGGTATGAGAAAAAGGGCAGTGATCATCTAGTTTACAAGTTACACAAAGCATTGTATGGATTAAAACAAGCTCCACGAGCTTGATTTAGTCAAATCGAAGCACACTTCATCAGTAAAGGTTTCCAAAGGTGTGACAACGAATAGACATTGTTCACTAAGCGAAGCAGGGAAGGAAAAATCATCATTGTAAGTGTTTATGTTGACGATTTAATCTTTACTAGTGATGACAAAATCATGATGTCCGAATCCAAAAGTTCTATGATGAGAGAGTTTAACGTGTTGGACTTGGGGAAGATGAGATTCTTTCTTGGTATTGAAGTTTTGCATGAGTCAGATGGTATCTACATATGCCAAAGAAAATATGCACTTGAAGTTTTGAAGAGGTTTGGTATGTTGGAGAGTAATTCAGTTAATAGTCCAATAGTTCTAGGTTGCAAAATCAACAAAGATAAAGATGGCATTACTGTTGATGAGACATACTACAAGCAATTGGTGGAAAGCTTGATGTATCTCACAGCCACAAGATCAGATATGATATTTGTCACTTGCCTCATAAGTAGGTACATGGCAAAACCTACAGAGCTTCATTTTCAAGAGGCAAAAATGGAACTTCTATATTTAAGAGGTACTGTGAATTTTGAAATTCATTACAAGAAAGGAGGAAGTGGTGATTTGCTTGCATTCATAGATAGTGATTACGCCGGGGACTTGGAGGATAGGAAGAGTACGAGTGGGTATGTATTTATGCTAAGCTTAGGTGTAGTTTCTTGGAGTTCAAAGAAGCAGCCAATAGTGACTCTATCTACCACAAAAGCAGAATTCGTGGTAGCTGTAGTGTGTGCATGTCAAGCAATTTGGATGAAAAGGATTTTGAAGGAATTGGGGCATTCTGATGGAAGCTGCACATATGTGAGATGTGACAACAACTCAGCTATCAACCTATCTAAAAATTTGATGATGCACAGTCGCAGCAAGCATATCGAGCATATCGATGTAAGATACCATTTCTTGAGAAATCATACTAAGGAAGGCAATATTGCATTGGTTCATTGTGGAAGTCAGGATCATGTGGCATATTTGATGACCAAACCGCTAAAGCTCGATGATTTTCTGAAGTTAAAGGAGCTATTGGGTGTTTGAGAAGTTTATGATATAAACTGACTGCAAATTGCAATAAGTTTAAGGAAATAATTGAAGGATATTTTGGCCTCCTAGTATTACTAGGATAATTGCTGATTCTTTAAGTTTTTGTTTGGACTCTTTCTTGTTGCACGTTTCTGTTCGGCTGGCCTGCATTTTAGCATTATGTTAGTTCCTGTAAGGCTATATAATAGCCATTGATGATATTCAATAAAGTCATTCATTCTAGTTTTGTTGTGTTCTTTTTTACAGTAATTTATTTTCTGAAATTGTTCTCAACAAGTTTTGACACATAAAGCTCCATAGAGTTCTTTTTTTTTTTTTTTTGTCAAGCTCCCTTGAGGTCCTTGAATTCGGCCTCAACTGAGGGCTTTATATAACAATTTACCTCTGCTGCGTGCTTCCACCGACAGCAAGGAGACGAGACGAGACGAGACGAGAATGTCAGTAAAAGAAAAGGAAAAGAAGGGGAAAATTTTTCAAGAGATAATAAGAAAACTCTGCACTTCAAATTTGGCAAAAGGGAAGAAGGGGAAGTTTTTCGTACCTTTCCATTTTGAAAATATTATTGACTACGGACCTTCACTTAACAGAGAAATTGGATGGAAATGGACGGAATAACGTATAAATAATGATGAAAATGCCAAAAAAATAGTAGATATGGACATTTTGCATAATAATATTGAGCAGTTTATCACTTATTCAATGGATTAAAATGTTGAGCAATTCCCATGTCAAAAATGGTATATTTTACCTTATGTCTTATTTTGTAGTTTGAGAATTTCATTTTTGTTTCATATTTATATTGACTTATGGTTGAAATTGTGATTATACTGCCTTGTAATAGTTTGCATTTTTAAAGGGTTGATTGTGATGAACTACACCGAAATTGAAAATCGAATTTTGAGCAGCAATTGAGAATCATATTAGACAAGAAATTGGATGTGTTGGTTTTTAGCTCCCAACACAACTCTTTCCTCACATGCAAGATCGGGAAACATTATTTTAATGAAGGTTGTAATGTAGAAGATTGAACACCAAAAGGTTTATCGGGCTTAGTTTAATCCCAAAAAACAATCGACACAAAAACGAATCAACCCAAATATCACCTACAATTTTACCCACTCCGATTGCTTTTATTACCTACCAAAAACTCACAAATGGAAGGTGTTATTGTAGCCACATATGCGACAGCCACACAGACTAAGGAAAAAAATGGGAGAAAGAAGAAAGTCGAGGCAGACGGTTTGCAATGCACACGACATATAGGGACAAACCAATAAATATTAGTTAATCTAGGTTTAGGTTAAGTAATTGTAATATAATATAATTAACTCACTCCACCTCCATCACCACTACCACTCCGAGGACTATTCCGACGATAGTTTCGGTGACCGCTCTACTCTGGCGACTATTCTGACTGCTGTCCGACCGCCTCTTAATTCCAGCGACTGTTTGAACGTTGCTTAATTCCGACGACTACTCCGACGACGTTCCGCCGCCGCTTAATTCTGGTGACAACTCCGATTCCGACAATTGTTAAGGTCATAATTATATACAATTTGGTTACAATTATCTAATTAATTAGTTAAAAAATTAATTTTCGATCACAACTTATCAAATTATTGGTCACAATTTTTTTCTCGATCATAAATCAAAAATATTTTTATAAGTCACAGACTATTTCTCGATCACGAATTAAAATTTTATAGATCACATATTACTCATTGGTTACGAATCAAAAATTTTATTGGTCACAACTCATTTATTCATTACAAATTCTCGATCACAACTTATCAAATTATTGATCACAAATCAATAATTTTATAGTCACATGTTATTTCTCGACCACGAATTAAATTTTTTTATAGGTCGTTGATTTAAAAAATCAAAACTTTTATTGGTCACAACCGATTACAACTTAATAAATTGTGGGTCACATCACAATTTTCAGGTCACATTATTTATTTGGATCACAGTCAACTAAATAATTGGAATCTATTACCTTAAAGAAAAACAAGGATGGGGTGCGAAATTTTAAGAAACAAGCAGATAAATATTCTTGGTAAATGTACCTTAGCAACAATGGAACTTTTGATCATAGAAGAAACTGGGATTGAGAGATAAGATCAAGGAGATAGCTTCGGACCATAAAATTGAGATGGAGAAGATTTAGAAAGGGGTGGAAGATTTTGGCATAATGTGAGTTTGGTGATTTGAGCATACAATGGAAAATGAAGAGAATGATTGGTAGAAAGAGAAAAAGAAGCCATTTTTGGAATGCAAATAAATACAGATTCTCTAATTCTTTCAATAGAGAATCAATCTACACAGATTTCCGTATAATTTTGTTTCAGAAATACAAGTGGGAAGAGCATACAGGTGGGGGTGGGTGTGGGCGTGTGAGACGATCTTGTTGGGAACGAAGGGTGTAGTTCTTTCCGCCAATCACCACGACTCAAAAAAAGGGAAAAGGACGGATCTACACCGTGGGGCAATGAACGAAGCGGTTTTGCATCGGCGACAGAGATGGGAGGCGTCGCTCGTAAAGGTTGGTAGATAGAGAGAGAGAAGGCGGAGAAGACGTAAGAGGGAGAAGACGGAGAGATGGAGGGAGAAAGAAAATGGAAATGGATTCTAGAGTTTGGGATGAAAATTGTATAATTAATATTTAATTAAAATGATAAAAACCTGAAAATTAAATAAATAAAGTTCAAACCTAATTTTTAAAAATGGATCTTTAATCACCTGTTTTTATGTAATTTCCACGTTAATAAGTGGGCGAATCCAAGAAGTTATGGGTCAGGCCACCAGCAACTCTAAATGAATTAGGCTACTTCCATTGGTTCACACTTGTTATAGGTTTGAGTAATTCCATTTGAGGTGTCGATATTTTACTTCGGTCATTTGGTGAGTGCCGACCGAGTACTAATGATTTAACATCATTGCGTCTGGAGGTCGCTTGACAACAATTGGCCTAACAAACCTCTACCTTAGTGTCAAAGGACCTACCTACGAGGAGAAACATTATCACTAATTAGTAACAATTCTAAAAATGAAAACCGGCAAAATTGAAAATTAGTTACCTCCACCGATGTTTAAAAGGTCTTTATAAGTTTTAAACTTCACCAATGGTAGCATTTTAATGTCCATGTCAAAAGGGTTATATCGTGTATGTATCTATTCAAATCTTACCACTTCTTGTGATACAGTGTCTCTAATGAAGCCTAGTCTAACATCAATATGTTGGTGCATTCGTTAAAAAAAAGGATTTTTACATAGATGTATAGATGACTGACTGTCTAAATATATTATCACATAATCATTCAAGACTCAAAGTTCATGAAGCAAACATCTAAGCTACAAAACCTCTCTGATTGCTTTAGTAGTAGAAATATATTATAATTCTGTCGTGGATAGTGCTACTATGTGTTGTAAATGTGATTTTCAACTAACACAAGAGTTAGACAGAGTAAACACCTAGAAATAAGTTGTTTTTCTATTATCTATACCCACGCATAGTCCACATCTACAAAACCTTTCAGTTTCACCCCTTCTTTATTAACACCAAATTATAGACCTACATCACTAGTCCCATTTAAATACATTAACTTTCACTTCAAGGCTTCCCAATACTGGTGACCCAGATTAGACATGTACCCACTAAGAGTACTAACATCAAAATCTAAATCTTGTCTAGTGCAAACCATCAATTACATAATAGATCTAATCATATTATAATATGAAATCCTACTTATGTATTCTATTTCCTTTTCATTATATGGATCATGATCTTTAGATGATACAAAATGATTAACTAAAGGTAATGTCATAGGTTTGCAATCATTCATGCTAAATCTTTCCAACACTTTTGAAACATAAAAAGACCGATGTAAAAACAATGTAGAATTTGATATATCTCTTTCAATTTTCATACTTAAGATTCTCTTAACTTTACCTAGATCTTTCTTGTCAAATTTACCATTCAAATTTGTTTTTATCTTGCTTTTCCACTTAGGTGATGAACCAACTAAGAACATATCATTCACATAGAACAATAAAAATACATAGCTCTCATTTGACACCCATTTATTTCTCATTCTCATTCTCATTTTATTCTTATTTTTCCTTTTCAACCACACATTCTTCAAATAACATAATATTACACACAAATCTAAAAAATTTCATCACTTTTTTACCACACATTTTCTCAGCAATCACCATTTCAAAAATTCTATTCTCATTAAAACGAGATTCAAACACACTCATAGTCATTATTAGTATCATCATGTTGGAAATAAATGCAATGATCAAACTTACTCATTCAAAACCCTATAGTGGGTATGATAGAATCAAATCTTTTATACCACTATCTAAGTGATTGTTTTAAGCCATATAAAGACCTTTTTCAGGAAATACACATGATCAGGTTTTAGTTTGTCTTTAAAACATCTTGGTTAATTCATAAAGATTTGTTCATTAATTTCACCATGTAAAAAACAATTTTTACATTAAATTGTTCAAATTCCCAGGCAAAATGTGTAACCAATGCAATTATAACCCTAAAAGTAGTGTACTTAATAACTAGTGAAAAAATCTCATTAAAATCAATACATTCCTTTTGTGTGTATCATTTAACCACTACCCAGGCAAAAAATAAATTGATTTGGACGTCCTTCAATTGATTTCTGGCCGAAAAACTCCCACACGAGGCTTTGATGCCAAATGTAATGCGGAAGATTGAACATCAAAGGGTTTTCCAGGCTTAGTTTAATCCCAAAAACAATCGACACCACAAAGATTCAACCTAAATATCACCTACAATTTTACCCACCAAAAACTCACAAAGGAAGGTGCTATTGCAGCTAAGGAAGAAAAGGAAGAAATAAGAAAGTTAAGACAGACAGTAGCATGGAGCAGAAGGAAGAACTCAGCCAATGCACACAATACAAAGGGGCAAACCAATATATATTAGTTATGGTAGGTTTTGGTTAAGTAGTGTACCAAGCCAAATAAAGATCAATATGTAGTAATAAGTGGGGTAAGTACAAAAGCCATCCAAGGAGTTATGGGTTGGGCCATGAGAAATTCTAAATGAATTATGCTCCTTCCAATGGTCCACACTTGATATAGGTTCGGGTTATTTCCTTTGAAGTGTTGATGTTTCACTTCAATATTTGGTCAATACCAACTAAGTACTAATGATTTGACATTATTGTTTGGAGAAGTCGCTTGACAACAATTTGCTAACAAAGGTCACAATAATTATTACAAACGAGGTCACAGACGACGAATTGAGAGTCACAATTTCTCACAAAACTCCATATGCATATTTTCAATTACAAAACAGCCAAGTATAAGAAGAAAAAATTGAAATTTGTATGGCTTTGTATTACGAATTTGAAATTTCACACGAAAAAGCCAATTACAAACTAATTCCAATCTTACAAAACTTATATTGATTCCCTGTTTGATACACATTAAAATTTTAATTCTCATTCTTCTACTCATTTCCAATCACACATTTTTCAATAAAATAATACTTTCATCATATCAATAACATTTCCTTCTTTTTAACCACACATTTTTCATGAGTCTACTATTTTAGCATACATTCTTCCAAAATAATGTGGTTTAAACACTAAGTCAATAAAAGAAAAAAAAAATTAAAATGCGTTCAGATTGATGGGACTATTATTCGAGTCCTGTTGAAACCGATGTAGTTGCTCCTTTCGTCCCACTTGCCTCCGTAACACAAGAAGACAAGAACACAAGAAGACAAGAACGTCAATGTTATTGAATTAATTTAGAGGTCACAATCAGAAAGGGTATAATATGCATGTCGTGGAGAAAAAACTGTAAGTCACAATATAGACCTTAATTTATTCCTTGATCAGAATATGTAGCTCATCTACAAGTCAGAATATTAAATCCTTGTTTGGCAGAAATTAAAATTAGATTTTTAGTAAATATTGATAAAAATTAATGAAATACAAGGGCGGACCCACATGGGGTCAGATGACCCCACAAAAAAAAATTTGAGTTTTTTTTTTTTTTTTCAACCTAAACATTTTTGAAATCTCGTTTTTGACCCCACAAGAAAATTGGTCTCGGTCTGCCCCTGATGAAATATATAGTTGAAAAGTTGTGGATTCTACGAAATGTGTTATTAAAATTAATTGTTCACTTTGACTTAACTTTTAATCTAATTTTTCAACGATACTAATCCGGGGCTAGGTGACATTCGAAGATTAACATTAGAAATGTCACATGTAAACAAAAACTAGTCACAATACAGACCACACATGAAAGCAACCCACAATTTCAGTGACTATTAATCACAAAACATCTCAATTACCTTACTAAGTGCAACAGTAGTGTTTTCTTCCAAAGTCATGTTTTGATGGCAAATTTCGGCAAATTTTGATTTCTATGTAGTTCTCATCGATTTTATTTAATGTCTGTAACCCACTCTAATTTTCGATAAACTAAAGTTTAATGTGAAAAGAGAAACTTGAATTGTAACGCTTTTTTTTTTTTTTTTATTCAATCATAATTTACGGTCAGAGGACAGAGGACAGAGAGTTTAGGTCAAATAGAGGACATGGAAAATCATATTTTAACGTAGTTAGGTCAAATAGAGGACATGGAAAATCAAATGATTTTTACGGTCCATATGCACCAAATTTAGCCGAACGGGAAACATTTTTAATAAATTTTAAGTTATTTTTATTATTCAGTCAAAATTAAACTTTAATTCCAATTATAAGGTGTTAGTTCAATTATAAAATTACAAGTTGACATCAAACTTAAATTCTAGGAGAATAGTAGATAAGTTAACTTAAATACTTGTGATGTTGTTGTCACCAATCAATTAAACCTTCATTTCGCAAAATTTATAAGCCCTGTTTGGCATTCATTATTTGAAATTTTAATGGTTGGAATAGTTTTTTTTTCTTTTTTTTTTTTTCCCAACATGTGTGGTTGAAAAGAAAATTTTTTAGGATTATGTGTAATATTATTTTATTAGAGAATGTGCGGTTGATAAGAAAAGAGAGAAAAATGAGTCATAATTATAATGGAAGCCAAACATGGACTAAATTGTCAAACTCCATTTTCAACCACAAATTTCAATTTACTTACAAGTTACAAATATTATCCACTAATTCACCGATCATTTATATCGATTTATAATAATAAACCATATATAAATTCTTCCAAAACGGAGGCTAAGATTTTGTGAATTTCATGTTGTTTCTATTATTTATCATCCCTCAATTGAGTTAATTTATACGCATATCCCCTCGTCGTCCATCTATTAGGAGCAATTCATAGTTTCCTAATGTAGCATGCAACTCTATGATACAGCAAAATGATGTGTATATATATGTAATTGGATTTCCATATTGTAACGTGAGATAACAAAGTAAATAATATCAATGCTCAGCAATTAGCACTCCATTTTCTTCATTTTCGTTTTCAATGTTTGACTGCTGCATTCCCTAGTTTAGCAGGTTGAGTTCATTTATGCTTTTAATTCATTAAGTTTGCTGCACTTTCTTATATGGTATTAGAGCCATGATGGTTGAAAATGAAGACAATAGTGACAACTCTAATGCAAATCAAAATCAAACACCTCCTCAAAACTCAAACTCAAATTCAAATTCGGGTTCACATGATCCATCTCTTCCTAACAGTCCATACTTCTTTGGAGCTAATGAAAACTCAAGAGCATTATTGGTTACTCAAATGTTGGACTCTACTAATTACCATTATTGGGCTAGGTCGATGAGAAGGTCTCTTCAAATTGAAAATAAGAGCATGAAAGTAATAGTGATTATGTCTTGCGCTATATTTCATCAATTTGATCATTTCTTTATCGACTTCGACCTCTAACCACTCTCGAAATCTTC
Source organism: Fraxinus excelsior (assembly GCA_019097785.1). Classification (NCBI taxonomy): domain Eukaryota; kingdom Viridiplantae; phylum Streptophyta; class Magnoliopsida; order Lamiales; family Oleaceae; genus Fraxinus; species Fraxinus excelsior. Next base: position 16,889,114 of record CM032644.1, read on the forward strand.
ATCCCAAAAGTTAGAACATGTTATAGTATTCTGCTCTTTAGTCTCTGAACTTTCACTTTTGTCTTCAGTTTCCACCGTTTTTCACCCATTTGCAATATAAATTAAGATATGCGACCCCCAGTACTTAGTGCATTTAGTCGTCAAATAATCATAGAAATACAAATATTACACGGTGAAAAACGTAAATAATGTGCATATTATCATATTAAGTGACCAAAATCTTGACACTTATAACATCTAACAGAGTAGTTTCTTATTAGAGGTTCATGGGTATCTTCCATGCCGTTTCTTTTGATAATTTACTAGGGACATCATTTTTTTGATCTTGAAGTTTTCTTCTATTCTCTCTTACACTTTTTGAAATTTTTAACGAAATAAGCTATTTAGTCGTCCCTAAGATTACAAACATCACCATCTTCATATGAACATGGTCGCTAATTGATAATGAGTTGTGTGGGATGTTTATTCATGATATTTTATGTGTTTTGAAAATGCTTGATGGTTCTATGTTCTTGGCATTATGACCTGTTGTTTTGGGAAATTAAATTTGAGTTTTGCCCGAGGACGAGCAGAAGCTAAGTGTGGGGGAATTTGATAGGAATGTAAAATGCATATTTTTCTCTCCTTATTTTATGTGCTCGTATGATTATTTTGTGCTAAAATGTACTCAATACGCTCATATTTTGATTTATGTGGCAATTCTATGGATATGGCGTAATTTGGAAGAAATATGTGAAAAATGACCAAAATGGAAGAAAGTGAAAGTTCAAGGACTAAAGTGCAAATATCCTAAACTTGTTTCTAACCTTGTGATAAAGATTTGAGAGTGTTAGAGGTCAATTGGATGAAGAAAAGATTCAAAGGGATGAAATATGGCCAAGACATTTTCACATATCAACTTTCAAGCTGAAAGGTTTTGCATCGGTTTTCAACCTCATATTGAGACCAATATTGGACATGGTAAACGATCGAATTTGAAGATTGTCTCTGAATAAAAGTTGTATCCCTTTGAGTTATCTTTCTAACGCATCTTGAATCGTCTCAATCGGACATCGGAAGAGAAAGTTATGATGACAATACTGAACCTGACGCAAAGTGGACAGATTTCTAGCGCTCAAGCGCTCTCCTATAGCGCTCAAGCGCCGCGCGCCGCCACAGATTTTAGGTTTTTATTGTTTGGGCCGCGAAAACTCGAGAAAAAGACTCCAAATTGGCCAAGAATGTGTAGGGAAGTATAAATAGACCTAAGGAGGCAAAAACACAAGGGGAGAACCTCTCCAACTTTATTCTTCTCTATTTTTCTCTTAGATTCATGAATTGTAACTAAACTTTCACACTTGGTCGAAGGAGATTGAAGCTCGGAACCACATGTTGTGAGATCTAAATGGTTTTTCTTAATTTAATTCATGTTTTTGAGTATTGAATATTTTTCTGCACTTATTTTTATGATTGCTATGTTTAATTGCTATGAGGCCTGCTAGTTTATTATTCGTTGCAATCTACCACTAAGTTAAATATCAAATCCGTAATTGTTTGATCCCTTTAACTTGTGAAGCACTAGGATTAGATAATTTTCTGCGATAGAGGTTATTAAATCTTAAGAAGAATGTTTAAATAGATTGAATGCAACCGCTGGTGTTTGTGTTATCTAGTTCATCGATTTCTTTATTGTGTAAAGCTGTTATTAAATTGAATCTTGAGCGCTGGTCTGGGGTTATTTAGTAATTAGGGTTAATTAGAACGCTGGTTTCTAACTAACTAAAATTAAGGAGAAATAGGAAAATAATTCAAACGGTGAATATTCAAAAAATGAATTAAATTATCTTTGCATCTATGATCAATTGTGGATTTTCGAAGGTGGATATTGACTTGGACCAAGGTTAGTCTTTTGATTATTTTCGTTAATTTAATTTTCATTGTTATTAATTGCGTTATTTTCAATTGTTTGCATACAAACCCCCCCAATCATTGTACGGAACATAAAATATTGAATTACACACTTTTCGTGGGATCGACCCTTACTTCCACTACTACATTAGTTTTCGAGGTTTAAGGACTATTTTTGGGTGCCTACGACAGCACACCAATTGTCGCCAGGGGCGTTGCCCCCAGACCCTACGAGGGAGCGCTACCCCTTCAACCTGTCAGGTTAATCACAGTTGGGGGCGTTTCCCCGAACTATGTGTATATAAGGATTGAGGTTATATGAAGTTTGGTGTTAACTATTAGCCTAATGTAATGATATGTAAAGCTCTAAATGTTTGTACTTCAAGAAAATTGAGGAAGAAAGAAACAATATCTTGATAGTTTGTTAGTGTATGAGTGTTTTTAAATCTTTATTGGTTGTTTATGATGAATAATTTCCCCTTTTATTTCTAACTTCCTTTTTGTTTATTTGTGTATTTTTCATTGTAAATTTCAATTTTTGTTTTGAAGAAGTTTTGCTAAATAAGACTAAATTTCATTTTTTTTTCCTTTTTTAGTTATTGGCATTTCAAGTTGTGTAATTTAAAGGTGCTTGAATATTCAATACTTGAAACAATTTAATGTTATATCGGCTTCTGGTAAACTAGGAAGATGATAGTAATTTTTGTATAACTATATATTTGGAGTTTAGTGATGGTTATATGTATTTTATTTTATACTTCTATTGAGGTTTGAACATATGGCTAGTCTGAAACTTATGATGATATTTCTTTCGAAAGATTACCTGTGTATTTACATTTTGAAATTTAATTTTTTGTTGGTTTTGTTGAGTTTGTAAACATTTTGTCCAACTACTGTCGAAGATGTTACTTTTGTTATTTGTATTTTGAAGATAGTATTATCATAATTGCTTATGGTTTGAATTTTTTTCGGGAGTTAAGAAGATTACAAATATCAAGCAATATTGGGAATTCGGACCGTGGTAAGTTCTTCCATTACTTTGTTTTTATTTCACACTCTTTTTTCTTATCATTAATTTCTGTTATATTAATAACAATTATTCTTGTAACTAAAAATTTAATGTAGATATTTATCTATTTTCTTTGTACTAAAAATATTATGTCACACTGTTTTTTCAAGTAATAACACCTTCATTGGGCCATAATGTTCGTTTGATAAGTCTTAAAAATGACTTCTTTGTTAACATTTATTCATTATTAATGAAATTGTATATAAAGTAAATAACATTTTTATGAGACTTTTTTTTTTCTTACAGTCGTTTCCTAGATCTTTTATATGTCGCTCAGGACACGACCTTAGTGATACAATATGTTTGATCGGTTATGATGGAATTATTTGCAACATACAATTGGAAAGGGTTGATGATAACATGTATCTTGCTGCTGGATGGAAACAATTCTTTGACCACCATAATTTACAAAGTGGTTATATTATCATCTTTGAATACAATGGAAATTCTACTTTCGATGTTTCAATATTTGAGAATTCAGGCATAGAAGTGACTTATGAGTCTGATACATTTGAGGTTGAGATTTCACATAATGACAATCCTATTTTTCGAGTAACATTAGAGGTTGATCGAGATGGAAATCGAAAAATTATAAGCTCCTCTTTAAGTTAAATCTTTTATAAACTGTGTCATTCTTGCCTTATATGTGTGAACCATTTTTCATATTTATTGCTCTTACCTAATTCTAATTTTTTCTATTTATAGATTTGTGAATTTTTTTTGTAGTATGTACATGGGGTTTTGCTCGATTGTATCTACCAAAACTTGTCTAGAATGTTCAAATACATGATTGTTCACATCACAATTGGCCATTGCGAACAAATCTAAGAACAAATGGTGTAACGCCCCGAGTTTCGTGAACTTGGATTGCCACGTCATCCTCATTTGTCGTGATTTTAATAAAAAAGATTTGTGGAAATAACTAAATTTTTAAACATCACATTTATAATTGTAAACCTCAAAGTGGCAACGAAATTCATTTGATTAAATTAGGATAATGGTTTAAACTTTAAAAACTCAAGTTCGAAATACTGAAATAACAAAATAAGTTAATAATATTCAAAATGCGTAAATTTCAAAAGTAATTAACTTCGTCTGTAAAATTGTGCCACCACTGCCCATAAAACTTGACTGTCTCCGAAATCTGCAAAAGTTGTTAAAATAACGGAATGAGTATTTCGATGAAATACTCAATAGACTCATCACCGATAATTAATTTACAGAATAATTGAACTTGTAATTATGCAATATATACAGTGACATCATCATCATCATATGCTCATTTTCTTAAAATAATTCATAGGCTCTTTAAAATCATAGGGTGTGGATAGTCTCGTCTCATGCATTTAAGCACATAACTTATGCATAACATCATCTTATCTCATAAGAGATATTCTCGTCTCGTCTCTTCTCATACATTAAAGCATATAAGTTACGATAAACGTAGCAACATCATTTATCTCATAAGAGATATTCTCATTTTATGCAATTAAAGTATATAAATCACGTAAAGTCACATAATATATGCAATTATAATTTAAACTAATTAATGGGGGCGAGTTTACCTCAATTTATCTCGAGTCACATGAAAAGTGGAGCGGAAAATAACCTCAATCTCCTAATTGTCCGTATGTTTCGTCTAGCCAAAATAGATAATAAGTTTTGAATTAGTATTTCAAAATTTTAAAGTTTTAAAGTGATAAAATAAAGTTTAGAGACATAATTGGAAATTTATTGAAACTGAAATTGAAAAGTTCAAGGACTGAAAATAGACTTTTCGAAATTAGTGGGTCAACTGTGGGAAACAAGATTTCTGGGGACTGATTTATTAATCACTAAAACTTTGGGACTGAAATAAATAATTTAAAATGATAAAAATAAAGTTCAAGGACTTAATTGGAAATTTATTGAAACTGAAGTTGGAAAGTTTAAGGACTGAAATTACTTCTTTCAAAATTTGGGGGCTGACTGGGGGAAACAAGGACCCCAGGAGCTGAATCATTTATAATTAAAACTTTAGAGACTGAAAAAATAACTTTTAAAACTTGGGGGCTAAATGGTAATTTATAGAAATTAAAATAATAAAATATCTAATTTCTCTTCTCTCTCTCTCTCTCATTTACACAGAGAGAGAGAGCAGTAAGCGGGGGGAAGGAATGCCAGCACCACCGTCGCGTGGTGGCGCCGGTGAGTAAGCGGGGGCAATTGGGGGTTTTGGTTCACTGTTTCAAAGGTTAATCGCGGCTTTGGAGGTTCAGACTCTTGGTTTTTCTTGGTGGCAATCAAGCTGGAAATGGGTTGAAGGAGGAGGTAAGTTATGGGCTACGCTATTTCTTGATTTTGTGTGGCTGTTGGTGGAAGTGGTGCTGTCGATTGGGAGTGAAGTGTGGCGGTTCGTGTGGGGGTGTTTTGTTTGGCCGTGTGCGGTGGGAGTGCTTGAAGATGGTTGGTATGCTGTCGTAGGCACCCAAAAATAGTCCTTAAACCTCTAAAACTAATGTAGTAGTGGAAGTAAGGGTCGATCCCACGAAGAGTGTGTAATTCAATAGTTTATGCTTCGTACAATGATTGGGGGTTTTTGTATGTAAACAATTGTAAATAACGCAATTAATAACAATGAAAACTAAATTAACGAAAATAATCAAAAGACTAACCTTGGTCAAAGTCAATATATACCTTCGGAAATCCACAATTGATCATAGATGCAAGAATAATTCAATTTATATTTTGAATATTCACCGTTGGAATAATTTTCATATTTCTCCTTAATTTTAGTTAGTTAGAAACCAGCGTTCTAATTAACCATAATTATTAAATAATCCCAGACCAGCGCTAAAGATTCAATTTAATAACAGCTTTAAACAATAGAGAAATCGATGAACTAGATAATACAAACACCAGCGGTTGCATTCAATCTATTTAAACATTCTTCTTAAGATTCAATAACCTCTATCGCAGAAAATCATCAAATCCTAGTGCTTCACAAGTTAAAAACAAGGGATCAAACAATTACTGGATTTGATATTTAATACTTAGGGGCGGGTAGATTTGTCACACTAATAATAACACATAACTAATGTGTTCTGTACAGGGGGGAGGCCTCACAACAAACTCGCACCGGCAACACTTTTCCCCTCAATTGGATCATATATATTTGCGAACAATAACAATCATAGAAATAAGTGCAGAAAAATATTCAATACTCAAAAACATGAATTAAATTAAGAAAAACTATTTAGATCTCACAATATGTGGTCCGATGCTTCAATCTCCTTCAACCAAGTGTAAAAGTTTAGTTACAATTCATGAATATAAGAGAAGAATAGAGTTTGGAGGCGTTCTCCACGTTCTAGTTCTGTTCTAGGGTTTATAAAGTGTAGAAAGATTTGTTTCCATAAGTGTTTGATTGAAATTAGGAAACCAGAATTTTCGTCCCGGAAATGAACCATGCGGCCGCATGGTTTAGAGGCTTGCGGCTGCAAGGAACAAGTGAAATCAACACTTTAATTCTCGGGAATGGTATGTGCGGCCGCATAGAATTAAAGGCTTGCGGCCGCATGGTTTTACGAAACTTCCTCCGGATAGTGTTCAGTAGTTTGGCCATAACTGCTTCTACCGATATCCGATTGAAGCGATTCAAGATGCGTTGTAAAGATAACTCAAAGGGCTAAAACTTTTATTCAGAGACCATCTTCAAATTCGATCGTTTACCATGTCCAAAATTGGTCTCAATATGAGACTGAAAACCGATGCAAAACTTTTCAGCTTGAAAGTTGATCTGTGAAAATATCTTGGCCATATTTCATCCCTTTGAATCCTTTCTTCATCCAATTGACCTCTAACACTCTCGAATCTTCATCACAAGGTTAGAAACAAGTTTAGAATATTTTCACTTTAGTCCTTGAACTTTCACTTTCTTTCATTTTGGTCATTTTTCACATATTTCTTCCAAATTACGCTATATCCATAGAATTGCCACATAAATCAAAATATGAGCGTAATGAGTACATTTTTGCACAAAATAAACATACGAGCGCATAAAATAAGGAGGGAAAAATATGCATTTTACATTCCTATCAAATTCCCCCACACTTAGCTTTTGCTCGTCCTCAGGCAAAACTCAAATTTAATACCAAAAACACCAGGTCATAATGCCAAGAATATAGAACCATCAAACTTTTTTAAAACACATAAAATATCATGAATAAACATTCCACACAACTCATAATCAACTAGCAAGCATTTTTATATAAAGATGGAGTAAACTAAACATGTAGACCCTCACGGATATAAGCACTCAACTCTCATGTGTTTAAAAGGGTAAGTGTTTCGCTCAAATTCATTCCAATGGAGATGTTCTACCATATGCTTGCATATCTTCTCATTCGCCACCACTTATATCACATGCTTTACAAGAATCATAAGGACTTTTCAAAGGTTGTAATGTGGCTTATGGTCAAGGTGGAAAATATTTGGGTATGTGACTCAAGAGCCATCGAAACTAGTAGAGTAAAGATAAATAGACTTAGCTCAAACATATACATAAGACATGTAAATCAACCACTCCACATGATAGTTTCATCATTTTTGCATCTATCCCATACAAATCGAACTCTTTTTTGAGATGTAGGAAGAGTTATGAATATAGACTTTTTCACATTAAAATCACTCTCCTTCATCACTTATTTTCTTTTTCTTCACTCATTCGTTTTTTTCCATCTTTTTCTTGTATTTTTCTTGCACAATGTAAACTCCAAATTATACACCAATACTGGAACTCCTTGAATTGACATAGAAAATTTGTTCCAATTTACCAATAATAGCACTGCCATAAATCTTGATACCTCCACACTTATTTTCTTGCATACCCACACTTCTCATGACATTCAACAATACTCCACTAGCTCTAAGGCTTGGGTAAAGATATTGTTTTTTCAGTTTAAAGCTTGTAATGTGAGTTTATACAAAGAAAAGGCAATAAGGCTCAAATGGGCTCAACAATGGAAAATTCAATTACAGGGTCGGCTATTTGGCTAATGAAGCTCATTTATGTAACAAAGATGGCCTTAATCATGTTCGTGCATGCATGTGTCAATGTGATCTTGAAGAGAATCAATGCAAATTCTAAAGAAACAAAACTATGGAAGAATATCACACATGAAAAGAAATAATGAGACTGTTATGGATGTATCAGTCTAAAGGCTCAAAAATCTCACCGGCTTTTGTCTACAGAATTTAGTTACTACTATCCTCAAAGAAAATAACTCCACTAATCAACCCTAAGTTGGATGATTATTCATTCAATCATGTTATGAGTTCTTCAAAAGCTTATCTAATTCTAACAAATAGCATACACAACCAAAAAACAATCATTTAACTCTCAACTCATTTTCCTGAAAAATCATGCAAATTTGTTTTTTTTCTTTTTTTTAAGAAAAAATTAATTCACTCAATCTAAATGCAACCTAAATCTAAATCCCTCCCCCACACTTAAAACTTACATTGTCCCCAATGTAAGGTCCAATGCAAAGAAAATGACAAATATAACTAAAATAAAAAATGAAATGCGAAAAATAAAAAGATAAAGGAACTCCCCTTGGGTTGCCTCCCAAACAGCGCATTTGTTTATCGTCTGTGGCTCGACTCAATGTTTCTTTATTCAGCCTGGGTCTATCATGGTTGGTTTCGATCTTCCTTGCGGTGTACCAAGTCCAATGAGAATGATAACTGACAATGTTCCTCCATCTCCATGGAATACATACTTGAAGTGACTAGGGTAAGGTTTCAAAACCGAAATGAAAGTCTGCAAAACAGAAGATAGAGGTTTCTCATTAGAAACCAGTAATACAAAATCAAAACTCTTACCTGACTCTGGAAGATCATTTAATGCTGCCACAGTTCTTTGTAACTCAGTGTTTAAGGCCAGCTCCTCTTTTTCCTTCCCAAGATGCTCAATATTGACAACTTCCCATTCTTTTGTAGCAACAAATTCGAAAACATCATGTGCTAATTGATCAATCATATCAATAAAATGAACATGGTTATTATTACATGGATGTTTCATGGAATCATAAATATTAAGTGTAATAGTTTTATCATCAAATTCCATGGTTAGTGTGCCATTATGAAAGTCCATTTTAGTTTTGGATGTCCTTAAGAACGGTCTTCCTAACAAAGTAGGGAGAGTTTGATTACTACTGCCCATGTCAAGCACATAAAAATCAGCAGGAAAAACTAATTTATTAACTTTCACAAGAACATCCTCAACTACCCCCTTAGGATATGCATTAGATTTATCAGCGAGTTGAATTATCACACCAGTTTTATGTAAAGGTCCAAGTTTTAAGGAAGTGTATACAGAATATGGCATGACATTAATAGATGATTTTGAATCTAACATGACTTTTTCAAACTTAGTGTCACCTATCATGCAAGGGATAGTGAACATACCTGGATCCGTACACTTTGCAGGAAGTTTCTTTTGAATTATTGCAGATACCTGTTCTCCAACTTTTACCCTTTCAATCCCCTTCAATTTCTTTTTCCTTTTACTTGTGCATAAGTATTTCAGAAATTTAGCATAACGAAGCACTTGTTTAAACATATTTAAAAGTGGAATATTTACCTCACATTTACTAAAAATTTCATGCAACTCATCATGATCTCGTTCATATTTTCTAGATCCTACTAAAGCTTGAGAAAAAGGAGGTATTGGTTTATAATCAGATAAGGGTAAAAACTTACGCTCAGTCACCTCAGTATCATTGGTGACAGTCTTGTTTGCAACCTCTTTTTCTTCCTCTTCTTGCTCCAATGGCTTAGGGAATGCCTTTACCGGAATCTTAACATTTTCACCACTTCTCAGGATGATTACGCTCACATTTTCTTTTGGATTTACCATTGTTTGAGAGGGTAGTTTTCCCGAATTCTGTGACTCCAACCTACTGACCGCGTTAGCCATTTGACCCATTTGATTTTCCAACCTTTGAATGCTAGCCCTTCTCTCCTGTTGAAATTGTAAAGTGTTAGTGGCAAGAGATTTAACTAGATCTTCTAAAGACATACTAGAGTTAGAAGTTTGTCCATGTTGTTGTCTAGGAGGGTATGGCTGATTATATTGCTGGAAATTCTGCCAATTTTGATTCATAGGTTGATTCACTTGTCGATTCCCATAACTAAGATTTGGATAAACCATCCATCCTTGATTGTACATGTTTAAATAGGGATCATAATTCCTCTGTTGTTGTCCAGGGAAGCTACCGGCTGCATTTACGTGTTCAACAGATTCTTCTTGAAGTGTTGGACACATATCAGTTGGATGGCCTACAAATGAACAAATTCCACAAGTCTTTGTTGTTTGCATAGTACCTACAGCCATTTGACAAATAAGAGTAGTTAGACTCGCAAGTTGTTGTTCAATGGATGAAACATTTACCTCATTAACTTGTCTAGAAGGTGGATCAAATCTGGCGCCAAATTGTTGAGAATTGGCAGCCATATTTGCAATCAAATTTCTTGAGTAGTAGATCGAGTTATGGGCATAAACTATCAAGGAAACTAAAAAAAATATGAAAAACAAGTTAAAAAAAAAGAAACTAGAGTAAGAAAAAAAAAATTCTACGCTAAAATTCCTAAAAACAATAAATTGCCTAAAAACCTAAAAATTTTAATTTTTTTGATTTTTTTTAAAAATAAAATAAACAACTAAAGAAGCACAAAAATAAATTAACACCACTCCCCGGCAACGGCGCCAAAATCTGGTGTGCTGTCGTAGGCACCCAAAAATAGTCATTAAACCTCTAAAACTAATGTAGTAGTAGAAGTAAGGGTCGATCCCACGAAGAGTGTATAATTTAATAGTTTATGCTTCGTACAATGATTGGGGGGGTTTTTTGTATGTAAACAATTGTAAATAACGCAATTAATAACAATGAAAACTAAATTAACGAAAATAATCAAAAGACTAACCTTGGTCAAAATCAATATCTACCTTCGGAAATCCACAATTGATCGTAGATGCAAGAATAATTCAATTCATATTTTGAATATTCACCGTTGGAATAATTTTCCTATTTCTCCTTAATTTTAGTTAGTTAGAAACCAGCGTTCTAATTAACCCTAATTATTAAATAACCCCAGACCAGCGCTCAAGATTCAATTTAATAACAGCTTTACACAATAAAGAAATCGATGAACTAGATAACACAAACACCAGCGGTTGCATTCAATCTATTTAAACATTCTTCTTAAGATTTAATAACCTCTATCGCAGAAAATCATCAAATCCTAGTGCTTCACAAGTTAAAGGAATCAAACAATTACGGATTTGATATTTAACTTAGCGGTAGATTGCAACGAATAATAAACTAGTAGGCCTCCTAGCAATTAAACATAACAATCATAGAAATAAGCGCAGAAAAATATTCAATACTAAAAAACATGAATTAAATTAAGAAAAACCATTTAGATCTCACAATATGTGGTTCCGAGGCTTCAATCTCATTCAACCAAGTGTAAAGGTTTAGTTACAATTCATGAATATAAGAGAAGAATAGAGTTTGGAGGCGTTCCCCACGTTCTGGTTGTGTTCTAGGGTTTATAAAGTGTAGAAAGATTTGTTTCCATAAGTGTTTGATTGAAATTAGGAAACCAGAATTTTCGTCCCGGAAATGAACCATGCGGCCGCATGGTTTAGAGGCTTGCGGCCGCAAAGAACAAGTGAAATCAACACTTTAATTCTCGGGAATGGTATGTGCGGCCGCATAGAATTAAAGGCTTGCGGCCGCATGGTTTTACGAAACTTCCTCCGGATAGTGTTCAGTAGTTTGGCCATAACTTCTTCTACCAATATCCGATTGAAGCGATTCAAGATGCGTTGTAAAGATAACTCAAAGGGATAAAACTTTTATTCAGAGACCATCTTCAAATTCGATCGTTTACCATGTCCAAAATTGGTCTCAATATGAGACTGAAAACCGATGCAAAACTTTTCAGCTTGAAAGTTGATCTGTGAAAATATCTTGGCCATATTTCATCCCTTTGAATCCTTTCTTCATCCAATTGACCTCTAACACTCTCGAATCTTCATCACAAGGTTAGACACAAGTTTGGAATATTTGCACTTTAGTCCTTGAACTTTCACATTCTTTCATTTTGGTCATTTTTCACATATTTCTTCCAAATTACGCCATATCCATAGAATTGCCACCTAAATCAAAATATGAGCGTAATGAGTACATTTTGGCACAAAATAAACATACGAGCGCATAAAATAAGGAGGGAAAAATATGCATTTTACATTCCTATCAATGGTGGTGGTGATTCGAAAATGGGTGGTTGGAGCTTGTGTGTTTGGTTGCAGCTTGGGTGTGTGAAATCATTGATGGTTTGCAGTTTGTGTGGGTTAGAAATTGGTGATGGTGGATTTCTTTTTGGCTGGAAGAGTTTCTTGCTGATGGTGGTTTGAAATTGGGTATTGATTTTGGAAGCGCTGTTGGGTGTCGATTTCTGGTTTGAAAATGGCAATCGGCTTCTGGGTTTCGGCTGGGATTTGCAGTGTGAGATTGGTGATGGTTTGTAGCTCGTGAGTTTCCTGTTGATACTAGAAATCGATGTTCTAGCATCAATATTGTATTCACAATAAAAATGGATTGAGGGAGAATTTTGGGAAAGATGAAATTCTTACCAAATTGGTTGTTGGCTGCGTGAGGTGAGGTGAGGAGGGGAGGGAGATGGGGTTATATGAACAGTAATCATTAGGGCACAAAAACCTAGGTGTCAAGTGGGCCAAGAACTTAGGCTACAAGAAATTCCTTAACTGAGTTTAAGTGGATTGGACTAAAATAATCAAGATTTGAACTAATATAATTGGACTTTAAATAATAAAATATAGTTCTTAAAATTATTAAAATTTAGATTTAAAAATGATAAATAATTTGATACTTTAAAATATTCGGGATTGGTCTCAACTTGAAATATATTTAAATTCGTTTTATAACGGCTAGATGAACACGTTTTCATTTTAACGTTTGAGGTTAAAACTTAGCGACACATTTTTCAAGAAAAATAATTTTATATTATTTAAAATTCTATATCGCTACAACTTTACCCCCTTAAAATAATTTCATCCTCGAAATTTAAACTTACTTGATATAAAATATCTGGATACTTAGCCAGAATCTTGTCCTCCTTTTCCCATTTAGCTTCATCATTATCTTGTCTACCCCACGGAATTTGACTAAAGGGATTTCTTTATTTCTTAAGACATGGACTTTTCTATCAACAACACACATATGTGTCTCCTCATAAGCCATATTTCTCTGAATCGAAATAGTCTGAAAATTTACCACATGACTCGGGTTGTGGATATATTTCCTCAATAAATAAATGTGAAAGACATTGTGTACGGCCGCGAGCTCGGGCGGCAACGTCAAACGATAAGCCACGTCACCCACTTTCTCTAATATCTCGAATGGTCCGATAAAACGAGGCTTTAACTTCCCTCTCTTGTCGAAACGGATAGTACCCTTCATAGGAGCTACTTTCAAGAACACTTTATCTCCAACCTTAAACTTCAAGTCTTTTCTCCTTTGATCGGCATAGCTTTTCTATCTGTATTGGGCGGCTTTGATCCGTAGTCTGATCTTCTCAATAGCCTCCACTGTCCTATCAATCAATTCTGGACCCAAAATGTTTCTCTCGCCTACCTCATCCTAATAGACTGGTGATCGATAACGTCGTCCATAAAGTGCCTCATGTGGTGCCATACCAATAGTAGCCTGAAAATTGTTATTGTAGGCAAACTATACTAATGGAAGATGAGTCTCCCAATTACCACTCAAGTCTAGTACACAAGCTCTAAGAATATCCTCAAGTGTCTCAATAGTGCGTTCAGACTGTCCATCTGTCTGGGGATGGTATGTAGTACTAAAATTTAATTTAGTACCCATTGCAACATGTAAACTCTTCCAAAATCTCGAAGTAAATCTCGTATCTCTATCCGAGACAATGAAAATTGGTACTCCATGAAGTCGAACAATCTCTCTAACATACAACTGGGCTAACTGATCCACATTAAGAGTCATTCTGATTGGTAGGAAATAAGCTGACTTCGTAAGTTGGTCTACAATAACCAAAATAGTGTCATGCCCTCTTACTAATTTTGGTAACCCTGTTACAAAATCCATGGAAATTTTCTCCCATTTTCATTCTGGTATATCCAAGGGATTTAACAATCCTGATGGTCTCTGATGTTCAGCCTTGACCTACTGATACGTCATCATCGAGAGACAAACCTTGCAATGCAACCCTTCATATTTCTCCACCAAAAAGTATTTTACAAATTACGATACATCTTTGTCCCTCTTGGGTGGCATGCATATGGTGTTGAATGAGCTTCTGTCAAAATCTCATTCTTGATATGTTCATCCTTCGGCACACAGAGACGCCATCTGAGCATGAGTGCTTTATCAAAGGCAATCTCGAAACCTATTCTCTTGTCAATCCTAACTTCGGATTTGATCTTTTCTAAGATTTATCTCCGACTTGAGCTGTCACAATCCGACCTCTCAAATCTGGCTTAACGATCAGATTTGCTAATCTAATAGATCCTTGGACTGATGGGGCTCGCACTTCAATTCTTAAATTTTGAAAATCTCGAATCAACTGATATTGCGTTGTTCCCAAAGCCGATAACTGTCCAGCGTTCTTTCTGATCAAAACGTCTGCAACATTATTTGCTTTACCCGGGTGGTAAAGAATGGTGCAGTCATAATCTTTTACCAGCTCTAGCCATCGACGTTGTCTTATATTCAGTTCCTTCTGAGTGAAGAAATACTTGAGACTCTTGTGATCGGTGTAAATCTCACATTTACTCCCATGCAGATAGTGTCGACAAATCTTAAGAGCATGCACAACAACTGCGAGCTCTAAATCATGTGTCGGGTAATTCTTTTCATGTGGCTTCAACTGTCTTGAAGCATATGCTATTACTTTGTCATTCTGCATCAATACACAACCTAAACCATGTTTGGATACATCGCTGTAAATAACGAAACCATCAGACCTATCTGGTATAGTCAGATAGTGTCGACAAATCTTAAGAGCGTGCACAACAACTGCGAGCTCTAAATCATGTGTCGGGTAATTCTTTTCATGTGGCTTCAACTGTCTTGAAGCATATGCTATTACTTTGTCATTCTGCATCAATACACAACCTAAACCATGTTTGGATACATCACTGTAAATAACGAAACCATCAGACCCATCTGGTATAGTCAGCACTGGTGCTGAGACAAGTTTGTTCTTAAGTTCCTGAAAGCTTTGTTCACACTATTCTGTCCACTGAAACTTAACTCCCTTCTTGGTCAACTGAGTCATAGAACCTGTTATTTTAGAGAAACCCTCTATGAATCGCCGATAATATCCGGCTAATCCAAGAAAACTTCTCACATCTCCAACATTTGCAGGTGTTGGCCAATTCGTTATAGTTTCCACTTTTGAAGGATCAACCTCGATGCCTTTAGCTATAACAACGTGACCCAAGAAACCTACCCTCTCAAGCCAAAATTCACATTTCTTGAATTGACGGACAACTTTTCTGCTCTCAGCGCTTCCAACACAATCCTTAAATGTTCTTCATACTGTGCAGAATCTCTGGAGTAGATCAGTATGTCATCGATAAAAACAATAACGAATTTATCAAGATACTAATGGAAGACTCTGTTCATAAAGTCCATAAATATTATAGGTGCGTTCGTGAGACCGAAAGACATCACTATGAACTTGTAGTGCCCATATCGCGTCCTAAACGCTGTCTTTGGTACGTCCGCTGGTGTAACCTTTAGCTGATGGTAACCAGATCTCAAGTCAATCTTGGAGAAAATAGTTGTACCTTTCAACTGATCGAATAAGTCCTCGATCTTGGGAAGGGGATACTTATTCTTTATCATCAACTTGTTAAGTTCTCGATAGTCGATGCACATCCTCATGCTTTCATCTTTTTTCTTTACAAACAGAACAGGTGCTCCCATGGGGATACACTTGGTCTGATGAAACCCTTCTCTAGCAATTCCTCTAACTGCACCTTCAGTTCTTGCAACTCCTTTAGCGCCATACGGTATGGAGCTTTAGAAACAGGGGCAGCTCCTGGTACCAAGTCAATGGAAAATTCCACCTGTCTATCCGACGGAGTACCGGGTAGATCATCTGGAAAGACATCACCGTATTCACATACTACAGGCACTGAATCCAGAGTAATCTCCTTTGCGGGTTTGTCTTGAAAACTAACCAAATAGCCCTGACAATTGTCTTTGGCTAAAAACTTCTCTGTTTGTAAAGCGGAGATAAGGTGGGGAAGTGCATTGATCTTCATCCCATAAAACTTGAATACTTCTTCACCATCCTTGCAAAAATAACCTCTTTCTCGTGGCACATGATTGCGGCGCGATTGGTGCTGAGCCAATCCATACCCAAAATAATATCGAAGTCTTTTATTCTAATAATATTCAAGTTTGCCTCCGAAACTTGACCATCAAAATCTATTGGTATTGCTTGACTATCTTATTAGTATCGATAGTTCCTCTTGACGGCAAACTAACCTCGAGGGTACTACCAGTCTCTACTCCTATTAGGTTCACTCTTTCTAAACATGCATCGTATATGAATGAATGTGTGGCTCCCGAGTCTATTAGAACATATACGGGGATACTAGAAATAGATAGTATACCTAGTATCATATTAACATGCTGCTCAAGATAGGAAAGAAAATACAGTATGGAAAATAGTTAAGACATGTACAAGAATACCAGAGTAACTAGTATACCTGCAATCACGTCAAAATCCTCAGCTGCATCCATAGCAAATACTCTTGCTTTCCCTTTTCTGTTCTGGTCTGGGTTCATCTTCTGATTGGAACCCTGGGCGGACGGAGCACGACAATCTGATGCAAAGTAACCCAACTGGACACACTTGTAGAGACACCATTTCCAAAAAGACACTCTCATTTATACAACCTCTGACATTTAGGGCAGGGTGGAGTGAAATTGGTCATCTGTCTCCCTGTCGATCCTGGATTCTGCCTCTGAATAAATGCTTGATTCTTGTTCTGATTTTGATTGTGATTCGGACCTTACCTCTTTCTCTTTCCCTGATATCTCTTCTCATTATGATTACCTTGGTTCCCAACTTTCACACTGGCATAGGCTATTCCTTGAGCCTTCTTCACAACTTCCCTATAAGTTGGCAGCTCATGTGAACTGACAATCTGCCTGACATCCAGCATTGGCCCCTCTCAAAATGCCGTGCCTTTTTGAACTCAGTCTCCACCAGATGTGGAGCATAATGTAACAGTTCCTCGAACTTTCTCTCATATTCAGTTATATCCAATTCACCTTGTACTAAATGAAGAAACTCAGACTCCTTGTGATCTCTGAGGGCTTGTGAGAAAAATTTATCCCTGATCTCAGCCTTAAATTCATTCCAAGTCAGAGCTGCTTGCTGCTCTTCACTCTTTGTCCGTGATGCAGATTTCCACCAAAAACCGGCTCTTCCGACTAACATAAACTCCATACAGCCTACCTTCTTATCCTTGGGGCAAGATATGTGCCTGAAGATCTTATTGATGACCTGAAGCCACTCTTCCACTGCCAGTGGACCATCTCCACCATCGAACGTATGTGTGTGGTATCTCCTGAATTGTTCTATCACTGATATTGTAGGGTTAACTGGCTGTGGAGCTTGTCGCATCTTTTGCACCGCCTGAAGTAATTCCCTGATAACGTCGGCTTGAGTTGGTGGTGCCATGACCTTCATAACATTTAAGGTAGATCGTAACAGTTGACTAAGCGTACTAACAACATAAACAATAAAAGATAACTCGAAAGATGGAAATTAGGAATCAAACATCATTTCATTTATAATTCAACTTCTTTTGATGAGGGTACATGAGTAGGAAGTCGTGTATGCCGAACATTTTTTTAATACAATAAAATGTCAAACCTACTCTAGATTCTATTTCTTTACTCTCCTTCAATTACACATGATTCGGCGTCCGAGAACTCTCCTAGTGCTGGGTCAGTATCTTCTTCTGGTTCTTCTTCCTCTGGGTCTTCTTCGAGTTCTTCCTCGGGATCACCCTCGGGTACTAACCCATTTTCTTGCTTAGGTTCAGGCCCAAGCATTGGCTCACGTTCTGGCTCCCCTTCAAGTGCAACCCCAAAGCGGTGCTCAAAGTACATGAGCCAATATGCCACAAATCTCACGCAAAAGGTGTCATACTCTATTTCTACATTAGGTGACACAAGAACATCTATGTATATGTTATGAGCTACATCCGCATAGCGCTTCGAAAAGTTGAGAGTAAGTGGTGGATCGACCGTCGATTACAGGTCACGTAGCCATGATGTATGGCCTGATCACGTACGATATTCAGATGTTCTACGTGTTGGGCAATTGTCCAATCAAGTCTAGGCCTGAAGTGGTTATAATCTCTAATGGCTTGTTCTGCGTCATTGGGTACATTTCTACAAATGGGTGTCATGTCCTAAACCAATTATGCATTAGACGGGGTTATTCATCTCTCTTAGTTAAAATTTCGAGAACGTGAAAGTTTTTTAAAAAAAACTCTTCAAATTATGCTCAAACTCGTCTTTCTTTCTTTCTAATTCGGATATACTTTCTTTCTCTTTCTTCTAAATCTCATAAATTATTAAAACAGGTATCTGAAATACAATAACGTTAAACTTCATAAACTTCTTTACCTTCGAAGTCGACAAATCGAATGATGGCAGTAGCAACTTTCATTAATAAAAATTTAAATAATGTAGAATGTCTCTTTGAAAATTTCCCCTTATTTTTTGAAAATTTGTCAGTCTAAAGAAACCCAGACTGACTCTGATACCAAACTGTAACGCCCCAAGTTCCGTGAACCCAGATTGCCACGTCATCCTCATTTGTCATGATTTTAATAAAAAAAGATTTGCGGAAATAACTAAATTTTTAATCATCACATTTATAATTGCAAATCTCAAAGCACCAACGAAATTAATTTGATTAATTTAGGATAATTGTTTAAACTGTAAAAACTCAAGTTCGAAATACTGAAATAACAAAATAAGTTAACAATATTCAAAATGCGTAAATTTCAAAAGTAATTAACTTCGTCTGTTAAATTGTGCCACCACTGCCCATCAAGATCGACCGTCTCCAAAATCTGCAAATGTTGTTAAAATAATGGAATGAGTATTTCGATAAAATACTCAGTAGACTCATCGTCGATAATTAATTTACAGAATAATTGAACACGTAATTATGCAATATATACAGTGACATCATCATCTTCATCATGGGCTCATTTTCTTAAAAGATTCATAGGCTCTTTAAAATCATAGGGTGTGGGTAGTCTCGTCTCATGCATTTAAACACAAAACTTATGCATAACATCACCTTATCTCATAAGAGATATTCTCGTCTCTTCTCATGTATTAAAGCATATAAGTTATGACAAACGTAACAACATCATTTATCTCATAAGATATATTCTCATTTTATGCAATTAAAGCATATAATTTACGTAAAGTCACATAATAAATGTAATTATAATTTAAACTAATTAATGGGGGCGAGTCTACATCAATTTATCTCGAGTCACGTGAAAAGTGGAGCGGGAAGCAACATCAATCTCCTAATTGTCCGTATGTTTTGTCTAACCAAAATAGATAATAAGTTTTGAATTAGTATTTCAAAATTTTAAAGTTTTAAAATGATAAAATAAAATTTAGAGACTTAATTGGAAATTTATTGAAACTGAAATTGAAAAGTTTAAGGACTGAAAATAGACTTTTCGAAATTAGTGGGCCAACTGTGGGAAACAAGACTTCCAGGGACTGATTTACTAATCACTAAAACTTTGGGACTGAAATAAATAACTTAAAATGATAAAAATAAAGTTCAAGGACTTAATTTGAAATTTATTGAAACTGAAGTTGAAAAATTTAAGGACTGAAATTAGCCCTTTCGAAATTTGGAGGCTGACTGGGGGGAACAAGGACCCCAGGAGCTGAATCATTTATAATTAAAACTTTAGGAACTAAAATAATAACTTTTAAAACTTGGGGGCTAAATGGTAATTTCTAAAAATTAAAATAACAAAATATCTAATTTCTCTTCCCTCTCTCTCATTTACAGAGAGAGAGAGAGAGAGAGAGGGAGAGAGCAGTGACCGGGGGGGAGGGGAAGGAATGCCAGCGCCACCGTCGCGTGGTAGCGCCGGTGAATAAGCGAGGGTGATTGGGGATTTTGGCGCACGGTTTCGAAGGTTAACTGCAGCTTTGGAGGTTCGGACTCTTGGTTTTTCTTGGTAGCAATCGAACTAGAAGTGGGTCGGAGGAAGAGGTAAGTTATGGGTTATGCTATTTCTTGATTTTGTGTGGCTGTTGGTGGAAGTGGGGCTGTCAATTGGGAGTGAAATGTGGCGGTTCGTGTAGGGGTGTTTTGTTTGGCCCGTGTGCGGTGGGGGTGCTTGGAGATGGTGGTGGTGATTCGGAAATGGGTGGTTGAAGCTTGTGTGTTTGGTTGCAGCTTGGGTGTGTGAAATCATTGATGGTTTGTAGTTTGTGTGGTTTAGAAATCGGTGATGGTAGATTCCTTTTAGCTGGAAGAGTTTCTTGCTGATGGTGGTTTGAAATTGGGTGTTGATTTTGGGGATGCTGTTGGGTATCGATTTTTTGTTTGAAAATGGCAATCGACTTCCGGGTTTCGGCTGGGATTTGCAATGTGAGATTGGTGATGGTTTGTAGCTCGTGAGTTTCCTGTTGATGCTAGAAATCGATGTTCTAGCATCAATATTGGATTCACGGTAAAAATGGATTGAGGGAGAATTTTGGGGAAGATGAAGTTCTTATCAAATTGGTTGTTGGCTGCGTGAGGTGAGGAGGGGAGAGAGATGGGGTTATATGAACAGTAATAATTAGGGCACAAAAACCTAGGTGTCAAGTCGGCCAAGAACTTGGGGTACAAGAAATTCCTTAATTGGGTTTAAGTGGATTTGACTAAAATAATCAAGATTTGAACTAATATAATTGGACTTTAAATAATAAAATATAGTACTTAAAATTATTAAAATTTAGATTTAAAAATGATAAATAATTTGATATTTTAAAATATTCAGGATTGGTCTCGACTTGAAATAGATTTAAATTCGTTTTACAACGGCTAGACAAACACGTTTTCATTTTAACATTTGAGGTTAAAACTTAGCGACATATTTTTCAAGAAAAATAATTTTATATTATTTAAAATTCTCAGTTGCTACAAATGGCCAGGTGCGATTTTTCACTATAGGTTGGATAGACTACGCTAGAGAGAACAACTTCAAATAGGTGATAGTGTGCATTTGAACTTGTGAACAATGAAATCTCAATGTTCATGGTGTACAAAATGTATCGCACCGATAGAAGTTGGACCCTTACATGAATTGTACATTTTCCTTTTTTTTTTTTTTTTTTTTATGTTTTATGTTTACTTATTATCAAGCATTAATTTTGTCTTCTTATGTACGAAAACTACATAACCAAATCCATTAAGTTTTGGATTTCTAATTTGCATGTGCTATTTTTATTTCATATTTGTACTCAATTGGTACATTTTACTTTTCTTGAGTATATCAGTTAGACAATTTTGACTTTAATACTTCTAATTAATCTACGTTTGGACTTTATTGAATGATGTATCGTCGTCATTCGGAGACAATCATCCTTCTATCTAAAATTATTCCAAGTAAGTTAACAGTTTCAAGACTCTTTTGTGTAGCTATTCTTCTGTCGTTTTCTATTTCATTTATTATTTCATTCTTACACTTCTATATATTTAATAAAACTACGCATTTATCTACAGGTTCATCTAAGAAGTCAAAAATTAATAATTATGCTTGAGCCTCTTCCAAAGCATTTATCACTAAATTTAGGAAGAAATCTCCCAAAAACTTGCTATTATTTAAAAAAGCAATCAAATATTTTCACAAAAAACTTCTCTTTTGTTTGTGGCTACAAAATGAACATTTTGTAACTCAAACGAATGACGATTTTTCTGTCAACATATTCGATTGTTGTTTTAAATTATGTCAAACTTTTTGGAGACTTCTTTCTACACTTGGTGATAGTTACTTTAGAAGAGGCTCGGACTCTATATTCCAACAACATTTCAAATTAAGAGGTGATTTTAACACGTTTTTCTCTAACTATTCTTATTTGTATTTCTATTTGAGGTATGATTTCATTGTTATGCTTCCATTTACTTAATGAAAATACACATTTTATTGCAGGTACATCTAAAAAGTCAAACGTTAACAATTATGCTTGAAAGTTGTTTTTTAAATTGTTCAATAAGATCAATTGTTCTACTCAATAACAGTAATTTGTTTTTTTCAATGACACTTAACCTTTTGTCCTTATATCACAGCTTAATGTGGGTAGTTGCTGTTGAAAGACCTTTTTTTTTATACCTTTGTTATGCTATAATTGCATTTTGGTACACCTGATTCAATAAGGTTCTCTTTAATTTCAATTCTTTATCATCTGTATCTTTCTCTACTTAAATGTATAAATATTTATTATCACTGTTTGTTATTCATAATTTCGGCTTCTAATTTTTTCTATGTTTCAACTAAGCATGTTATATTATAGGTATGTTCCAAAAGTTTTAGAATAGATTGTGTGTGACAAATTTCTGTAGTCTTGAAAAACATTGTGCATGAAAAGAAAATCAAAAATACATTTCTTATTTTGAATGGTGTATGGTTTATGATATACATCACCGAATATAAAAGTTTGTCCGAGAATGTTATAACTAATATATACGTGTCTTTAAATAGATAATCATAATAGTGACATTTCTTACAAAATTATAACGGTTATCGTGTAATGCACGATCCACACTAGTATCAGAATAAAATATATAAAAATTACTACTTTGTAAAGCTAAACACGTAAGCATGATGATGTAATAAATTATTGGACCATCATTAATATAGAAGATTGATAGATCAGATATAATGAAAGGAGGCAAGCTGATTTAACCCTTGCTTGGTTTGCTATTGTTTGAAAAAAAAAAGGTATTGTTTTGAATAGTGAATTTTTGGATAATGTGTGATTAAAAAGTAGAAAAAAGTTTTTAGTTTCCATATAAAATATTTTATTGTGTAAATGAGTCATTAAAATGAGTATATAAAAAAAAGAATTTTGAAAGAACGAGAGATAAACATGGACTTACACCTTTATTTTATAGAGTTCTATGTCCCACTCACAATGTTTGTTAGCAAATCTTCACCATCAGGTGGACCAAAATTTCATGTGGTATTCATATAATTGGCACGCCATTGTCATAAATTGGATAAGGCCGTATTCCATTTGGTCAAAAGTAATTGAGACAAATAGCACTACAATGAGTTTTAATATTTTCTGCAATTTATTTATCACGAGTTGATGATTTTATAAATGTTATTTGGGAATAAAACTTCTAATATTGGATCCCATTATAGTATGCAGTCAAGTAAAACTGTATTTCAAAATAACTTTAAAAATTTTACAAGTTGTAATTGAGTAAACATGTCTACTGTTTAATTAATATTTCAAAATTACATTAATGATTTTGGAAGAAATTGCAAAAAAAAAAAAAAAAAAGTCCACTTTTACATTGTCATTTGTAAAAATGTCCAAAATTTCTTCAATGTCTATTTTACTATAATTTAGACCAAATTGTCCTCATTAGCAATTTTAAATTCCATAATGACAAAATTATTTATATAATAAAAAATTGTATTGATCAATAATAAATTGACACATAATCTATACTACTTATTTTAAAAAGTACCATGTTATCATGCATTAAATGTTCACTTTTCCTTATAAGTAGTTAAATAAAACATTTATGAAATGTCGAGAACTACACTTAAAATGTTAAGAACTCTCACATTCAAAACGAAATCTCATTTTAGACAAATGAATGGTCCGTTTGATAGGTAAAAGTGGAAAGAAATTCAAATTTCATGTTAGTTGGAAAATAAAAATTCATCAAACCTATAGAAATTCGTTTTCCATGAAAACAAAGAAAATGTTGCTTAAAGTGATTGTACATTGAAATTTGGTTTTTATTTCCACATTGCAATCAAACGGTCAAATTAAAATTCATTTTCTTCGGATATGACATTTTTCGTGTAAAATGTGGCAATCAAACATAGCTAAAGTGTCAACTGTCAAAATAAATAGGGTCTAAATGTTGTGACAACTTTTAAAATGTTAAGAGCGTCATGAAATGTCAGGAATAATAACTATTAAATACACCTTATCAAAAAAATTTTTTACCTTTCACTGAGAATTGTGGAAGGCCTAATTACCTCGCAAATTTGGATGAGATTGAATTTTTCGAATTGACATTATATGGATGTCAATATTGCTTGCTCGTTCAGGCGGCTTGGGGCTTGGCCCGAAAAAAGTCCGAATTAGGCTGGCGCGCGACTCGGTGGGACTAAGCCGAGGCTCAGGCCGAGCCCCATTTTGGGACGTTGGCTCGAGCCCGGGCTAGTCCGTGGGCCTAAAAAATAAAATTACAAAACTTAAAAAAATATAAAAACCTTTGCAAGATCCGCTTATATATATATATATTATTTTATTTTTAATTTTTTTGCTTTTAATCTCAACTGTGATTTTTTTATATGGTAATATTTAGTTATTATTTATGATATGTATAAATTGCACAACTTTTGAATTTTTTTAAAAAAATTAGATTTGTTCCAAATTTTTAAAAAAAATTGAGCCGGCTCGGGTCAAGCCTAATTTTTTTGGCCGGACTTTTGCTTGACTCGGCACAAGCAAAAAATTTAAAACTCTTAACTATTTTTACTCGAGCAGTTGAGCTGTCCGTGGGTCGATTCGGTTCGATTCCAAAATTTTCGAGTATTTAATAAATAGAACCGTCGGGTCCAAATATAATTATGAAACTCTTCGGGTTCGGTTCGGTTCAATTCCGTACCATAATTAGATTTTTTAACATTTACAACAACACTACATAAATATAACTAATGACATTTCATTCGTAACTTTTACAAATTAACGTAGCACAATTCAAAAATATGTAAATAACTAGCTGTCGAATAACATTAATTCAATGCATACAAATACAAAAAAGTAGATATTAATATTAAAATGTAGGTGATCCATATCAATAATTCTTTTGCTTCAAGCATTCTGCATGCATAAAGAAAATGAAACATAAATTAAAAGTTATAAAAATAAAATATTTTTAAATATTTGGCCTTTAAAATGATTTGGGTTTTAAAATTAAAATTATGAAACGATTTAATTTATTTAATAAATTTGTTAATTTATTTTGAAAAAATAATTTAATTTAATTAATTCAATAAATAAAAAATAAATAAAATTATTTAGTTTTGGTTATTTGGTTCTTGGTCTAGACTCGAGACCCGACCCAAATCCATCGATTTTCGATTCGAGTACCCGTTCGGAAGAATCGTTCGATTCGGTTCGGTCCAGGACTTTTGGACACTCCTACGAGCAGTACCCGAGCAAAAAGTTTCGACTCGCAGCTCGACTTATTGACACCCCCATGACATTATATGATTTTCTTATTAATTGGAAGTATATAATTATTTTTTAGTGTTAATAGTTTTTTTTTTTTACTTCATCTTCTTCATTTTTTTTCCCAAAATCTTTGGTCAGCACCTAACAGATAATGAAAGCAAATGAATATATTAGATATTAACTAGTATTAATGTAAATTCTCATGGAAGCTCTTATTCTTCTCGAAATTCGGGACAAAATGAAAAAAAGAAAAATTGCTTCATTTTTAATTAAGAGTGTAATTGATAATTTGGTCATTTTTGTAAGAGTTATCAAAATTAGACATTTTTTCAATTGATGAGAATGTAATTCGACAGCAAGGTTAAGTGCTGGATAATTGAATTAAAATCTCAGTTTCAACTTTCAAATGTTGTTTTCAAGTGACAGCAGTAAATGCTTACATTATCAAACAAGTTCAAGCAAATGGGCATGTGAGGGTGTAACAAAAGGTTCAACCCTTGATACATGTGATTATAAATCCTAAATTATAAGATATCATGACTATTGATTTAGGTGGAAAGTAAGAATTTTTAATCCTTTTTTTTTTTTTTTAAATTCCCTTCATTCTTATTTATAATTTGTAAATATAATAACAAACTTGGAATTTCTTAGAGTTCAACTAGCCTAATAGCTTGTCCGTGATCGAACTAAGAATTAAAAGATTCAAACTTGAATGTACGTTTTATTCTAGATTTTTTTAGTTAAAAATACTTATCCAAATTGAATTCATATAAAAATTCATTGAAGTTGTGATGAAAGATTGTGTATGTTTGATAACACAATCTAACTGACCCCTAATAGGTGAACTATATTATACTAGATAATATTATATATATTAAAAAAAAAAGATAGAAATATATTTATAATTATATCTCATCCAATCCTATTTAACATTACCTATGAAAGTCGGCTCATAAATTCTAGCCTTTCGTGCTTGCTCGTGGATTCAACCATAGTTTAGTAGGTCGTTCTATTTGATAATCTTTTGACTTACGCATATTTTTTATGGCTTAATAGCACAAAACGTCCCTACGTTTGACAGTTAGTATACAAAACATCCCAACGTTTCATTTTTTTGCATTTTCACCCATATTTCAACGTTTCAGTGTGGAAAACGTACTTTTCACTATTTTTTAGTGTAAAATGACCAATATACTCTCAAATTTAAATAAAACAAAGAAAATGAAATGAAAAATAAAAAAAAAATTGTAATTATGCTCCCAAACTTTTTAAAAAGTGCAAGTGGGTCCAAAAGTCTTATTAAAAGGTTTAAGCACAAAACGTCCATACGTTTGACACTTAATATGGAAAACGTCCCAACATTTCAAACATATTTGTATTTGCTCAATAGCACAAAATGTCCATACGTTTGACACTTATTGAGTAAAACGTCTTACGTTTCATTTTTTTTTTACATTTTTGTCCTTATTTCAACGTTTCATTGCGGAAAAACATCATTTTCACTATTTTTCAATGTAAAATGACCAGTATACCCTCATATTTAAATAAAACAAAAAATAAAAATAAAAATAAATTGCAATTGTGCTTCCAAACTTTTTAAAAAGTGCAAATGAGTTCAAAAATCTTATTAAAACATTCAAATCATCAGTCTTCTCCTCCTCCTTTAGCTTTATCCTCCCTCCACCATCTAAATCACCAGACCCCACCACCATTCAAACCATCTCACCTCCCTCTACAATCTTGGGACTGATAGTTGTTGCCAGCATTAACGGTTTGAATGGTGGGGTCTGGTGGTTTAGGTGGTGGAGGGAGGATAACGTTGAGAGATGAAGAAAAGACTGATGGTTTGAATGTTTTAATAAGATTTTTGAACTCATTTGGACTTTTTAAAAAGTTTGGGAGCATAATTGTAATTTATTTTTATTTTCCTTTTTTTTATTTAAATATGAGGGTATATTGATCATTTTACATTGAAAAATAGTGAAAATGACGTTTTCCGCAATGAAACGTTGAAATAAGGACGAAAATGTAAAAAGAAATGAAACTTAAGGACGTTTTACGCAATAAGTGTCAAACGTAGGGACATTTTGTGCTATTGAGCAAATACAAACATGTTTGAAACGTATGGACGTTTTCCGCATTAAGTGTCAAACGTAAGGACGTTTTGTGCTTAAACCTTTTAATAAGATTTTTGGACTCACTTGCACTTTTTAAAAAGTTTGGGAGTATAATTATAATTTATTTTTTTATTTTTCATTTCATTTTCTTTGTTTTATTTAAATTTGAGGGTATATTGGTCATTTTACACTGAAAAATAGTGAAAGGGATGTTTTCCACACTGAAACGTTGAAATAGGGGCGAAAATGCAAAAAAAATGAAACGTTGGGATGTTTTGCACACTAACTGTCAAACGTAGGGACATTTTGTGCTAATAAGCCAATTTTTAATTAATCTAATTAATTAATTCGGATCTATTAACAAGCAAATCAATTAAGTAATTGTACAACATGTGTTAATTAATTAATTGCCGAATCTTATTTTTCTGGTTCTCCTTTTTGTGTGTAACTCGTCAGGTTCCCGATCACAATATCCAATGACGTAAAAATATTATTTTAATCTAATCAAAATCGATAAATTAAAATACTCGTTTTAATTTATCACCAATTCACATTCGTCGTCCCATATTGACATCTAGTAATGTGTCAGTGCAATACATGTTACTGAAAATGGCACTTGATAAATTAAAAGTGGGATTTCTCTCGCTTTTGGCATAGTGAGCCTCCATACATGTGTGTATTTTTTTTGTCTCCGAATTTGTGAAATTGAGTTGTGTGTGTGCGCGCGCGCGTGTTTTACTTTTTTTAAAAAAAAAATTTAGAGAACTTTATTTTTGTGATAAATCCAAAAAATATTTAATTTTTTTTTTAAATAGTAGTGATTTGCTTTTGAAGGCTGATTTCTAACACACCCCCTCCCCCCCCTCCATAAATGCTCCATTTTTATGCGCGTGCATTCTCTATTATTTTGGGAATTTACTATGCTAACTCATTTTTTTTCTTCATAATTTTCGATGATTACATTTTATATTATCAAACTTTAGAATTTAAATATATATTTTTTTTGTTCAGCACAATATATTTCAAATAGATGTCACTTTTCTTCCCATATTATCTTCGCATATTAGAAATTATTTTGTGGCTTTCATTTACATTCTTATTGTTTTGTTTGTTTTATCTTCAATGATTTCAGCTCTTGTATCTGTCAAAACCAAACATCAAACTTGTAAATTACCATCTACTTCCCTACCGTGCAAGGGAATTTATACCACAATGATGAGTCATCTATGCCCCTGTTTGGTATTGATTAAAATCTAAATCAAAGTCAACAATTAATTTTAATTACATATTTTATGAGTCTCACAGCTGTTCAACTACAGATTTCATCAATTTCTTTTAAAATCTACTAAAAATCTGATTTTAATTCCAATCAAATATGGGTTATATAGAGTACATGTCAAATTGTGAAACGGGCTTGAGATGGATAACACCAATGCTAGGATGGAAATCTTGCAGGAAGCAAGTGATGATTGCATCACTCAAGCACTATAGGTACAGTAGTCAGCCGCTTATTCCTTACCTCAAACTTCTCCTGATGTTCTGAATGGCGCCTAGGCACCTAGAGGCACCCAATCTCTGCCCCAAATGACCTTTTGTCCATCTTTTGACCTCTCCAACCTTTTCAACTAATTTACCAATACTCAACAGAGTTTGGGTCATATTTCAACAAATTTCCACATTAACACAAATTTCAATGAAATGAATTATTTTTCGCT
This sequence comes from Fraxinus excelsior, assembly GCA_019097785.1. Lineage (NCBI taxonomy): Eukaryota > Viridiplantae > Streptophyta > Magnoliopsida > Lamiales > Oleaceae > Fraxinus > Fraxinus excelsior. The sequence goes on from CM032644.1 coordinate 16,918,494, forward strand.
TTTCAACAAGCAATTCTTCAATAGAAAAATTCTTCACCTCTTTACAAAGTTCAACTAGGGCAAATTTAATAATTGAATGTCAACTGAATCCAAGTACTGCATAGTAGGATTGCCTTGATTGCCAAAGTTGCTCGAATTATTACCACAAACAGCAAGATCATAAATAACCAATAATTACCAAATAGGGCAAGAACATACCTTGTAACAAAATCAACACAACTAACTGCTTTTGTAGGATTTTTTTTATTTTTTATTTTTCTAGAATCAGTACCTTCAACCACATTTAAAGTATAAGCAACTAAATCAACTTCTCCATACCTTTGTGGAGGCCTAATATCTCTCATGGATCTATTTCTAACAATTGAATACTGTGGCACCACTGATGGTAGTGGCGGCGGCAAAGCGGCTTACCCATAACTTCTGAATTTGAATTAAATCTATTATTTAATATAGACCATAAATCAAACTTTAATGGTATCGTTCCAAATTCAAAATCCCTCGGAGTGCCTAATTTCTGTCGATTGGTATGCAAAGATTCTATAGCAATCTTGTACAATACTAGTTTCATTTGAAATTTCTGATTGTTTCTCCATCTAATTAGTACCAGCCAATTTTTCTTTATTGTGTAACTTATAACAATTAGATTTAATGTGTCACTTCTTCTTATAGTAATTACAAATTATATTACTATAATTAGATTTCGATCTGCCCCTTATATAACCATTGTGAACACCAAGTTCATCTCCATGAGCTTCAGATCTAACAAGATGCGTCATTTTCTCCTTTAAAATATAGTATCAAATACTTCTTCAATGGCGAAAGTATCATGATTGTATAAGATCGTGTTTCTAAAAGACATATATGAAGCGGACAACGAAAATAATAAGGCTTATTAGTACAAAACGTCCATACGTTTGACAGTTAGTGTGCAAAACATCCCAATGTTTCATTTTTTTGCATTTTCGCCCATATTTCAACGTTTCAGTGTGGAAAACACCATTTTCACTATTTTTCAGTGTAAAATGACCAATATACCCTCAAATTTAAATAAAACAAAGAAAATGAAATGAAAAATAAAAAAATAAATTGTAATTATACTCCCAAACTTTTTAAAAAGTGCAAGTGAGTCCAAAAGTCTTATTAAAAAGGTTTAAGCACAAAACGTCCATACGTTTGACACTTAATACGGAAAACGTCCCTACATTTCAAACATGTTTGTATTTGCTCAATAGCACAAAATGTCCCTACGTTTGACACTTATTGCGTAAAACGTCCTTACGTTTAATTTCTTTTTACATTTTCGTCCTTATTTCAACGTTTCATTGCGAAAAAACGTCATTTTCACTATTTTTCAATGTAAAATGACCAATATACCATCATATTTAAATAAATCAAAAAAAATAAAAATAAATTACAATTGTGCTCCCAAACTTTTTAAAAAGTGCAAATGAGTTCAAAAATCTTATTAAAATATTCAAATCATCAGTCTTCTCCTCCTCCCTTAGCTTTATCCTCCCTCCACCACCTAAACCACCAGACCCCACCACCATTCAAACCATCTCATATTCCTCTACAATCCTGGGGCTGATAGTTGTTGCCAGCATTAACGGTTTGAATGGTCGGGTCTGGTGGTTTAGGTGGTGGAAGGAGGATAAAGTTGAGAGAGAATGAAAAGATTGATGGTTTGAATGTTTTAATAAGATTTTTGAACTCATTTGCACTTTTTAAAACGTTTGGGAGCATAATTGTAATTTATTTTTATTTTTTTTGTTTTATTTAAATATGAGGGTATATTGGTCATTTTACATTGAAAAATAGTGAAAATGACGTTTTTCCGCAATAAAACGTTGAAATAAGGATGAAAATGTAAAAAGAAATGAAACGTAAGGACGTTTTACGCAATAAGTGTCAAACGTAGGGACATTTTGTGCTATTGAGCAAATACAAATATGTTTGAAACGTAGGGGCGTTTTCCGCATTAAGTGTCAAACGTATGGACGTTTTGTGCTTAAACCTTTTAATAAGACTTTTGGACTCACTTGCACTTTTTAAAAAGTTTGGGAGTATAATTATAATTTATTTTTTTATTTTTCATTTCATTTTCTTTGTTTTATTTAAATTTGAGGGTATATTGGTCATTTTACACTGAAAAATAGTAAAAAAAGATGTTTTCCATACTGAAACGTTGAAATAAGGGCGAAAATGCAAAAAAAATGAAACGTTGGGATGTTTTGTACACTAACTGTCAAACGTAGGGAAGTTTTGTGCTAATAAGCCTATTTTTTATCATCCTAAATATTTCATCGATACTTATAATACGCGACGATTTAACGAGGAAAATATTTTTTCAATTGACGAGAACTTGTTTTAGTGAGAATTGTCAACTAATTGTGTTTGATTGGTATAATTTTTCACTAGGAAAATATTAAAATTTTGGATCTTTTGGTATTTGTTTTGTTTTGTTTTGTTTTTCATGAAAATTGTCTATTAAAGAAATAAGATTTGTTACAATTGGGAATATAATTTGTTTCTATTGCCCAAAAAATAAAAATAAAAAGTTGTCTAGAAATTTTTTTCCCACCAAATGCATGAGAAAATCTTTTCCTTAAAAACCAAGAAAATGTGAAAAATCATTTTCATGGAAAATTTAATCAATCAAACATATAAAAAGGTAAAAATGAAATTTCATTTTCCATAGAAAATATAGGTTAATCAAACATGATCGTAGTGTTTGAGAATAGTAGATTCCTTACCAAAAATGCAAATGTGAGAAATAAAAGTTGGGCAAAGTAAGCAATTTAATTTGAGAATTATGAGTTGGTGAGCATTCCAAATCCTGCCCCAAGGGAAATGCTACCTACACTCTGACAGTTTTTGAAATTTCATAAATACCCTCACTTTTCAATTTTAGTTGCACAAAAAGGGCAATTCACTGTAGTACGGACAGGGTATCACTGTCATTTTCAACGCCAATCTCTTTGCAGGTGGGGAAAATGTTGTGGGATGGCATTTGAGTAATTATATTAAACGTCAAGGGTATTACAATGACGTCCCTCACTATAAATGGATAATCCACGCCTCACAGTTCTCCCTCCTGCCTTCTTTATAAACCTCAAATTCTTTCAGCAATCCGTTCTCTCTCCCCCTCCCTCTCTCCACCGCCTACGGCGGCGCCACCGCTCTCACCACGTCATCTCACCGAGATCCACCATCCTCTCGTAGTTCCCGGGGACTCTAAATCTGAGATTTTCAATCAACCCATATTACCCAGTTTCTCCCTTTCTCTCTCTAAACATTTTGAAGAAATTTTTAAGTTTTTTTATTATTACAAATTAAATCCTATTTCTGTACTTTTGATCTAAGATTTTCTTTTTCTGTTTGGGCCATTTTTAATTAATTTTTGTCCTTTTTGTGAACAAATTATTTCTGTCCATTTTGCCCAATAATCGGGCTGACGTGGCAAGCTTTTAATTGTATTCTCTCTCTAGAGTAAACGGACGGCTAGGATGAGTTATAACTCACGTAGACCGTTTATGCCTGTACCGTCACGGAAGCGAAAAGAAAGAGAGGCATTTTATAATGTCACTTCATCGAAACCGTTAGCTCCAGTAACAGCCGTTAATCCCGTCGTTAGTAGTGGGAATCCAACGACGTCGTCAGAGCAGCAGCCGATGTGTTCGAACCGGCTTTTAGCCGGTTATATGGCTTACGAGTATATAACCAAGGGAACTCTGCTTGGAGAGAAATTTGACCCGGCTAGAGCCGAGGCCGTTCCTGTGAACTCAGCCGACTCGAAGAGGAACAGGCCTGGCGAGGGTCAGGGTCTACAAAATGTTGAAGCCGAGCCGAGCGGGAAGATGAAGCCGCAGGGCTATGCTGAGGTGGCAAGCTTGTTGAAGGGTGATGGGGCCCATATTCCAGGGATACTTAATCCTACTCAATTAGGTCGATGGATTCAGATGTGAAATCTACAACGTGGAAGAATTTCATTGGATGAAATTTGGGTGGTCCACTTTATATATCTGTGGTCTTCCTTAGCTTAAAAACTCCCCTCTCGAGTACGTAGAGCTGAATATCTCTGATCTCTCTCTCTAGATTCCTTCTGAAACTGTTTTAAGGTCTCAGGCCAAATTTTCTTGTTTTCATTTTCTGTTTCATGCATGAAAATCAACTCTTTTCCGTTTCCAAGAAAATGACCTTCTTTTTCATCCATGCAATTGCAAGGTTTTATGCATGTTAAGGATTCTGTGATTACACATTTCTGTTAATCGAATTTGAATGGGCGATGCATTTCAGTTCATGTATTTGCATCGAGGGAGTGTCTTGAAAATCCAGTCCTATTTGAATAGAAGTTGTGGTTAGTTTTTAAGACGATTGAAAGAGAAGTTAAGAACAACATCAACTTGTCGAAAATTTACTAATTGGCTAGAGATACTAATGGTTGAAAGTTTCTACTTAATAGAGTTGACTTGGAACTTTGTGATCTTACTTGACCTTGGGCTTTAAGGTCGGCTCGACCATTTGTGCCATGATATTTTCGGAATAAACAATACAGCAATATCGTCATAGGATTGAGAATTATGGTGTGTTTGAGTAATCTATGTCGTTCTATTGTATTAATTTATTAATATTTTGATCTAGAGCATTTTGTTCATGGAGTTAGGTCAGATGGTTTATTCTATCGAGTAATGTTATTCACCAGTTTAGACGTTCATTTTAAGTGCCCTTAAATGATTGAACATCTTAAATATGACTTGTGTATCTTCGTGCGTATAATGAACGTCTAGATGGGTGTTAAACAAATAGCATTATCGATCCTATTTGGTTCATATTCTCAATTTTATATAGAAAATCTATCATAGTATGAGCCAAAGTTAATTAAATTCATTGTGCTGCCTCCATAGTTCTTGCAATTTGCTCGTCTATGCATTTTATCATTCTCCACTCTAGCTTTTTCGTGGTGTTTGTTTAATTGCACATTAATGTCTTTATGGTAATCTATATTATGAGTATTTCGTGCCAATTTTCACATAAAAAATATGATTTTCTTGTTTGAGATATAATTTATTCTAATCGTGGGATGTGCCAATTAATTTCGTTCTAATAAGATAAATGCATTTAAAGATTTTCTTCAATTTAAATATGCGTTCCACATAGGAAAATATTCAAAACCAAACTTTAATATGAATATCCATGGAACGTTCTATTTTTCACTCCATCTCGATTGTGAAATATGTTTATTGGACAATGCTATACTTACTTTCTCTTTTACTACATGGTTTACTTAAACGCCAAATGGCGCCCCCCTATTGGAGGGGCGTGGGCCCACCCGGCGCCCTTCCAATAGGGGGCGCCACTTGGCATTTAAGTAAACCATGTAGTAAAAGTTTTAATACATATAGAATTATCCATGTTTATATATAACCTAAGTACCTTCTTGAGCCATGTAGACTTTGTTGAGTCTAAGTATCTTGGTGTTATGTTAGCTTTTAGTTATGTCTAATCAGGCTCACAAACGACCTTAAGTCTTTTTTTTTTTGGGCAATCAGTGATGCCTCTAGCTCAACCTTCCATAAAAAAACGTTTGGGGGTATTAATTCTTTGCCATTTTATAGCCGATTTGCAACTATAGGAGCTCGACAAGTCCAGAGACGGATATAGGGGGGGCTGGGATGGGCTGTAGCCCCCCCAAAGGCCCAATTTTTTTTTTTTTTTTGGTAAGGTAATATATATATATATTTTTTTAAAAAAAACAGTTTTTCATGTGTAAAATTATTTTTTTTCGCGAATTAGCCCGGTTTGAAAATTTGTAGCCCGGTTTTGGATCCAATCCTGGATCCGCCCTGTCGACAACTATGTCAATGTTTTGGATTTTGAGTGAGCTAAGACTCTTCTAATGAATTGTGACTTGGTCTCTACTAGTCAATTACGACTATAATCTTCCTTCTCAAATCGACTTTGTAGAATCCAAGTGCCTTGTGATCCATTTGTGCAACTAGTGCTTAGACTAAACCTTATGGAGTCTGTCGAAGTCTAAACAGAGCGATAGCTATAGCATACAGATGTGATCTTAGGGTTCTAATTTGAAAGTTGTCATTAAATAAAGATTTCTAGACCTTATAAGAAAGTGCAACAAACTTAATGAATTAAAAGAATAAATGAACTCAACCTGCTGAACTAGGGAATGCAACAGACAAGCATTGAAAACGAAAATGAAGAGAATGGAGTGCTAATTGCTTAGCATTGATATTATCTACTATGTTATCTCACGTTACAATATGGAAATCCAATTACATATATACACATCATTTTCTAACAAACCTATACAAGTGTCAACAAACTATTGCACACTAATTATACACCAACAAGATAACTGAATTGGAATCTTTTCTAACTCCTCCAGCACGTGCTTCAGCTGCCTCCATTGCAGTATATTTTCTGATGACCATCTTCTAGGTCCTTCTCGATTGTTCCAGCTCGTGACTCACTTGCATTCCAATAGCCCTCCTCAAAATGGAGAGTAGATACTTTCTACTCCCATCTTGGACAAATGAGAATAGAAAACATCAGAACAAAGAGGCTTTGTCAATATATCTGCAATTTGTGAACCAGTCCTAACATGTTTTGTAACAACGCTCCCTTCTTGTATTTTCTCACGTACCAAATGACAATCCAACTCAATATGTTTCATTCTTTCATGAAACACCGGATTAGCAGCTATGTGTAAAGATGCTTGATTACCACAAAACAACTTAGCCGATTGTGAATGAGGCACCTGCAGATCATCAAAAACATATTTGAGCCATGTTAATTCACAACAAACTGCAGCCATTGCCTCGTACTCCGCCTCTGCTGTGGATCTTGAAACTGTGTTATGTTTCTTGGAGCTCCAAGACACTAAAGACAAACCAACAAATACATAATATCTAGTTATTGACCTTTGAGAATTTGGACACGTCCCCCAATCCGAATCACTGTATGCCTTAATCTATCAATCAGAGGATGAAGAAAATAACAACCATTGGCCTGGAGATCGTTTGATGTACCTCATCACCTTATGTGTAGCATTCATGTGTGGTACTCTAGGTGTTTGCATGTACTGACTTAGCAAATTTACTGAATAGGATATATTAGGCCCCGGTGATTGCTAAATAAAGCAATCTTCCTACCAATCTTTTGTACAAATTACAATGCAGGATCAAAAGGATATCCCTATCATCTCTGGACAATTTGGTATTTTGATCAAGTGGTATCTTGGCTGGAGTGGCTCCAATTGTTCCCGAGTCTGCTAAGCTATCCAATGTATATTTTCTCTGGCAAATTTGAATCTCTTTTGCTGATCGAGCCATTTTTATCCTAAGTAAATACTTCAAGTTCCCTAAATCTTTAATTTTAAATTTATCATCAAGTGAGATTTTAAGTGAGTTCACAACTCTCACATCATTTCTAGCTATTATTATGTCATCCATAGAAACTAATATGGCTGTAAAAGAATCTTCTACTCTTTGTGAACAAGCTATATTCAGCTTTGGATTGATGAAATCCTTGATCAATAATGAAAATAGACAATTTTTAGTACCATTGTCTAGATGCCTGTCTTAAACCATACAAACTTTTATTTAACTTGCAAACTATCGAAGTCCCATCAACACAATAACCAGGAGGCATCTTCATATAGACTTCTTCCTCCAAGTCTCCATGTAAGAATGCATTATAAACGTCAAACTGATGCAGGTACCAATTCCTTGTTGCTGCCAGTGCAAGCAATGTTCTTACTGTCACAAACTTTACCACAGGTGAGAATGTCTCATAATAGTCAATTCCTTCCAACTGTGTGTATCCTTTTGCCACCAGACTCGCTTTGTACCTTTCCATCATTCCATCAGCATTGAACTTTACTTTATAAACCCATCTACACCCTATAAGTTCCTTTCCAGGTGGCAAATCTGTCAATGTCCAAGTTTGATCTAACTCAAGAACATCTATTTCAGCCTGCATTGCTTCACACCACTTAGCATTTTGATAGCTTTTTAGTAAGTGGTGTGAAGATTCATATGCCTCTAATAATAGAATACACCTCATTCAACTTTGGAAATGGTTTTATCAGTAGAATGTATGCCTTGATACCTTTGTAAGAATCATTGAGCCCCACAAGGAACTTCATTACCCAATCTCTTTCTTGATTGTCAACCACTGCCTTTAACCTTCCAAAGGTGCAGTTGGGAATAGATTCATAATTCATCAGCTCATCCTGCAATGTTTTCAACTTCGAAAAATAAGTGCTAACTGTGTCTTGGCCCTCCTTCAGTGCTACAATGCCCTGCTTGACCTCATATATTCTAGGAGCATTTTGTTGGGCCAGACTTTGTTCTAATTCCAACCATAGTTGATGAGTTATTTCTCCATACATGGTACTCGACTTAATGTCCACTGACATTGTGTTTTGCATCCAAGTAATAACAATGTCATTGCAACGAAGCCAATGCTCCATTAAGGGACCATCCACACTAGTTGGCTCACAGTTGCTCCCATCAATGAAGCCCATCTTATTTTCAATTTGAAGAGACCTTCTCATCGACCTAGCCCAATAATGGTAATTAGTAGAGTCCAACATTTGAGTAACCAATAATGCTCTTGAGTTTTCATTAGCTCCAAAGAAGTATGGACTGTTAGGAAGAGATAGATCATGTGAACCCGAATTTGAATTTGAGTTTGAGTTTTGAGGAGGTGTTTGATTTTGATTTGCATTAGAGTTGTCACTATTGTCTTCATTTTCAACCATCATGGCTCTAATACCATATCAGAAAGTGCAGCAAACTTAATGAATTAAAAGCATAAATGAACTCAACCTGCTAAACTAGGGAATGCAGCAGTCAAACATTGAAAACGAAAATGAAGAAAATGGAGTGCTAATTGCTGAGCATTGATATTATTTACTTTGTTATCTCACGTTACAATATGGAAATCCAATTACATATATATACACATCATTTTGCTGTATCATAGAGTTGCATGCTACATTAGGAAACTATGAATTGCTCCTAATAGATGGACGACGAGGGGATATGCGTATAAATTAACTCAATTGAGGGATGATAAATAATAGAAACAACATGAAATTCACAAAATCTTAGCCTCCGTTTTGGAAGAATTTATATATGGTTTATTATTATAAATCGATATAAATGATCGGTGAATTAGTGGATAATATTTGTAACTTGTAAGTAAATTGAAATTTGTGGTTGAAAATGGAGTTTGACAATTTAGTCCATGTTTGGCTTCCATTATAATTATGACTCATTTTTCTCTCTTTTCTTATCAACCGCACATTCTCTAATAAAATAATATTACACATAATCCTAAAAAATTTTCTTTTCAACCACACATGTTGGGAAAAAAAAAAAAAGAAAAAAAAACTATTCCAACCATTAAAATTTCAAATAATGAATGCCAAACAGGGCTTATAAATTTTGCGAAATGAAGGTTTAATTGATTGGTGACAACATCACAAGTATTTAAGTTAACTTATCTACTATTCTCCTAGAATTTAAGTTTGATGTCAACTTGTAATTTTATAATTGAACTAACACCTTATAATTGGAATTAAAGTTTAATTTTGACTGAATAATAAAAATAACTTAAAATTTATTAAAAATGTTTCCCGTTCGGCTAAATTTGGTGCATATGGACCGTAAAAATCATTTGATTTTCCATGTCCTCTATTTGACCTAACTACGTTAAAATATGATTTTCCATGTCCTCTATTTGACCTAAACTCTCTGTCCTCTGTCCTCTGACCGTAAATTATGATTGAATAAAAAAAAAAAAAAAAGCGTTACAATTCAAGTTTCTCTTTTCACATTAAACTTTAGTTTATCGAAAATTAGAGTGGGTTACAGACATTAAATAAAATCGATGAGAACTACATAGAAATCAAAATTTGCCGAAATTTGCCATCAAAGCATGACTTTGGAAGAAAACACTACTGTTGCACTTAGTAAGGTAATTGAGATGTTTTGTGATTAATAGTCACTGAAATTGTGGGTTGCTTTCATGTGTGGTCTGTATTGTGACTAGTTTTTGTTTACATGTGACATTTCTAATGTTAATCTTCGAATGTCACCTAGCCCCGGATTAGTATCGTTGAAAAATTAGATTAAAAGTTAAGTCAAAGTGAACAATTAATTTTAATAACACATTTCGTAGAATCCACAACTTTTCAACTATATATTTCATCAGGGGCAGACCGAGACCAATTTTCTTGTGGGGTCAAAAACGAGATTTCAAAAATGTTTAGGTTGAAAAAAAAAAAAAAAAAACTCAAATTTTTTTTTGTGGGGTCATCTGACCCCATGTGGGTCCGCCCTTGTATTTCATTAACTTTTATTAATATTTACTAAAAATCTAATTTTAATTTCTGCCAAACAAGGATTTAATATTCTGACTTGTAGATGAGCTACATATTCTGATCAAGGAATAAATTAAGGTCTATATTGTGACTTACAGTTTTTTCTCCACGACATGCATATTATACCCTTTCTGATTGTGACCTCTAAATTAATTCAATAACATTGACGTTCTTGTCTTCTTGTGTTACGGAGGCAAGTGGGACGAAAGGAGCAACTACATCGGTTTCAACAGGACTCGAATAATAGTCCCATCAATCTGAACGCATTTTAATTTTTTTTTTCTTTTATTGACTTAGTGTTTAAACCACATTATTTTGGAAGAATGTATGCTAAAATAGTAGACTCATGAAAAATGTGTGGTTAAAAAGAAGGAAATGTTATTGATATAATGAAAGTATTATTTTATTGAAAAATGTGTGATTGAAAATGAGTAGAAGAATGAGAATTAAAATTTTAATGTGTATCAAACAGGGAATCAATATAAGTTTTGTAAGATTGGAATTAGTTTGTAATTGGCTTTTTCGTGTGGAATTTTAAATTCATAATACAAAGCCATACAAATTTCAATTTTTTCTTCTTATACTTGGCTGTTTTGTAATTGAAAATATGCATATGGAGTTTTGTGAGAAATTGTGACTCTCAATTCGTCGTCTGTGACCTCGTTTGTAATAATTATTGTGACCTTTGTTAGCAAATTGTTGTCAAACGACTTCTCCAAACAATAATGTCAAATCATTAGTACTTAGTTGGTATTGACCAAATATTGAAGTGAAACATCAACACTTCAAAGGAAATAACCCGAACCTATATCAAGTGTGGACCATTGGAAGGAGCATAATTCATTTAGAATTTCTCATGGCCCAACCCATAACTCCTTGGATGGCTTTTGTACTTACCCCACTTATTACTACATATTGATCTTTATTTGGCTTGGTACACTACTTAACCAAAACCTACCATAACTAATATATATTGGTTTGCCCCTTTGTATTGTGTGCATTGGCTGAGTTCTTCCTTCTGCTCCATGCTACTGTCTGTCTTAACTTTCTTATTTCTTCCTTTTCTTCCTTAGCTGCAATAGCACCTTCCTTTGTGAGTTTTTAGTGGGTAAAATTGTAGGTGATATTTAGGTTGAATCTTTGTGGTGTCGATTGTTTTTGGGATTAAACTAAGCCTGGAAAACCCTTTGATGTTCAATCTTCCGCATTACATTTGGCATCAAAGCCTCGTGTGGGAGTTTTTCGGCCAGAAATCAATTGAAGGACGTCCAAATCATGTTATTTTTTGCCTGGGTAGTGGTTAAATGATACACACAAAAGGAATGTATTGATTTTAATGAGATTTTTTCACTAGTTATTAAGTACACTACTTTTAGGGTTATAATTGCATTGGTTACACATTTTGCCTGGGAATTTGAACAATTTAATGTAAAAATTGTTTTTTACATGGTGAAATTAATGAACAAATCTTTATGAATCAACCAAGATGTTTTAAAGACAAACTAAAACCTGATCATGTGTATTTCCTGAAAAAGGTCTTTATATGGCTTAAAACAATCACTTAGATAGTGGTATAAAAGATTTGATTCTATCATACCCACTATAGGGTTTTGAATGAGTAAGTTTGATCATTGCATTTATTTCCAACATGATGATACTAATAATGACTATGAGTGTGTTTGAATCTCAATTTAATGAGAATAGAATTTTTGAAATGGTGATTGCTGAGAAAATGTGTGGTAAAAAAGTGATGAAAATTTTTAGATTTGTGTGTAATATTATGTTATTTGAAGAATGTATGGTTGAAAAGGAAAAATAAAAATAAAATGAGAATGAGAATGAGAAATAAATGGGTGTCAAATGAGAGCTATGTATTTTTATTGTTCTATGTGAATTATATGTTCTTAGTTGGTTCATCACCTAAGTGGAAAAGCAAGATAAAAACAAATTTGAATGGTAAATTTGACAAGAAAGATCTAGGTAAAGTTAAGAGAATCTTAAGTATGAAAATTGAAAGAGATATATCAAATTCTACATTGTTTTTACATCGGTCTTTTTATGTTTCAAAAGTGTTGGAAAGATTTAGCATGAATGATTGCAAACCTATTACATTACCTTTAGTTAATCATTTTGTATTATCTAAAGATCAGGATCCATATAATGAAAAGGAAATAGAATACATAAGTAGGATTTCATATTATAATATGATTAGATCTATTATGTAATTGATGGTTTGCACTAGACAAGATTTAGATTTTGATGTTAGTACTCTTAGTGGGTACATGTCTAATCTGGGTCACCAGTATTGGGAAGCCTTGAAGTGAAAGTTAAGGTATTTAAATGGGACTAGTGATGTAGGTCTATAATTTGGTGTTAATAAAGAAGGGGTGAAACTGAAAGGTTTTGTAGATGCGGACTATGCGTGGGTATAGATAATAGAAAAACAACTTCTTCCTAGGTGTTTACTCTGTCTAACTCTTGTGTTAGTTGAAAATCACATTTACAACACATAGTAGCACTATCCACGACAGAATTATAATATATTTCTACTACTAAAGCAATCAGAGAGGTTTTGTAGCTTAGATGTTTGCTTCATGAACTTTGAGTCTTGAATGATTATGTGATAATATATTTAGACAGTCAGTCATCTATACATCTATGTAAAAATCCTTTTTTTTAACGAATGCACCAACATATTGATGTTAGACTAGGCTTCATTAGAGACACTGTATCACAAGAAGTGGTAAGATTTGAATAGATACATACACGATATAACCCTTTTGACATGGACATTAAAATGCTACCATTGGTGAAGTTTAAAAGTTATAAAGACCTTTTAAACATCGGTGGAGGTAACTAATTTTCAATTTTACCGGTTTTCATTTTTAGAATTGTTACTAATTAGTGATAATGTTTTTCCTCGTAGGTAGGTCCTTTGACACTAAGGTAGAGGTTTGTTAGGCCAATTGTTGTCAAGCGACCTCCAGACGCAATGATGTTAAATCATTAGTACTCGGTCGGCACTCACCAAATGACCGAAGTAAAATATCGACACCTCAAATGGAATTACTCAAACCTATAACAAGTGTGAACCAATGGAAGTAGCCTAATTCATTTAGAGTTGCTGGTGGCCTGACCCATAACTTCTTGGATTCGCCCACTTATTAACGTGGAAATTACATAAAAACAGGTGATTAAAGATCCATTTTTAAAAATCAGGTTTGAACTTTATTTATTTAATTTTCAGGTTTTTATCATTTTAATTAAATATTAATTATACAATTTTCATCCCAAACTCTAGAATCCATTTCCATTTTCTTTCTCCCTCCATCTCTCCGTCTTCTCCCTCTTACGTCTTCTCCGCCTTCTCTCTCTCTATCTACCAACCTTTACGAGCGACGCCTCCCATCTCTGTCGCCGATGCAAAACCGCTTCGTTCATTGCCCCACGGTGTAGATCCGTCCTTTTCCCTTTTTTTTGAGTCGTGGTGATTGGCGGAAAGAACTACACCCTTCGTTCCCAACAAGATCGCCTCACACGCCCACACCCACCCCCACCTGTATGCTCTTCCCACTTGTATTTCTGAAACAAAATTATACGGAAATCTGTGTAGATTGATTCTCTATTGAAAGAATTAGAGAATCTGTATTTATTTGCATTCCAAAAATGGCTTCTTTTTCTCTTTCTACCAATCATTCTCTTCATTTTCCATTGTATGCTCAAATCACCAAACTCACATTATGCCAAAATCTTCCACCCCTTTCTAAATCTTCTCCATCTCAATTTTATGGTCTGAAGCTATCTCCTTGATCCTATCTCTCAATCCCAGTTTCTTCTATGATCAAAAGTTCCATTGTTGCTAAGGTACATTTACCAAGAATATTTATCTGCTTGTTTCTTAAAATTTCGCACCCCATCCTTGTTCTTCTTTAAGGTAATAGATTCCAATTATTTAGTTGACTGTGATCCAAATAAATAATGTGACCTGAAAATTGTGATGTGACCCACAATTTATTAAGTTGTAATCGGTTGTGACCAATAAAAGTTTTGATTTTTTAAATCAATGACCTATAAAAAAATTTAATTCGTGGTCGAGAAATAACATGTGACTATAAAATTATTGATTTGTGATCAATAATTTGATAAGTTGTGATCGAGAATTTGTAATGAATAAATGAGTGACTTATAAAAATATTTTTGATTTATGATCGAGAAAAAAATTGTGACCAATAATTTGATAAGTTGTGATCGAAAATTAATTTTTTAACTAATTAATTAGATAATTGTAACCAAATTGTATATAATTATGACCTTAACAATTGTCGGAATCGGAGTTGTCACCAGAATTAAGCGGCGGCGGAACGTCGTCGGAGTAGTCGTCGGAATTAAGCAACGATCAAACAGTCGCTGGAATTAAGAGGCGGTCGGACAGCAGTCGGAATAGTCGCCAGAGTAGAGCGGTCATCGAAACTATCGTCGGAATAGTCCTCGGAGTGGTAGTGGTGATGGAGGTGGAGTGAGTTAATTATATTATATTACAATTACTTAACCTAAACCTACATTAACTAATATATATTGGTTTGTCCCTATATGTCGTGTGCATTGCAAACCGTCTGCCTCGACTTTCTTCTTTCTCCCATTTTTTTCCTTAGTCTGTGTGGCTGTCGCATATGTGGCTACAATAACACCTTCCATTTGTGAGTTTTTGGTAGGTAATAAAAGCAATCGGAGTGGGTAAAATTGTAGGTGATATTTGGGTTGATTCGTTTTTGTGTCGATTGTTTTTTGGGATTAAACTAAGCCCGATAAACCTTTTGGTGTTCAATCTTCTACATTACAACCTTCATTAAAATAATGTTTCCCGATCTTGCATGTGAGGAAAGAGTTGTGTTGGGAGCTAATAACCAACACATCCAATTTCTTGTCTAATATGATTCTCAATTGCTGCTCAAAATTCGATTTTCAATTTCGGTGTAGTTCATCACAATCAACCCTTTAAAAATGCAAACTATTACAAGGCAGTATAATCACAATTTCAACCATAAGTCAATATAAATATGAAACAAAAATGAAATTCTCGAACTACAAAATAAGACATAAGGTAAAATATACCATTTTTGACATGGGAATTGCTCAACATTTTAATCCATTGAATAAGTGATAAACTGCTCAATATTATTATGCTAAATGTCCATATCTACTATTTTTTTTTGGCATTTTCATCATTATTTATACGTTATTCCGTCCATTTCCATCCAATTTCTCTGTTAAGTGAAGGTCCGTAGTCAATAATATTTTCAAAATGGAAGGGTACGAAAAACTTCCCCTTCTTTCCTTCCGCCAAACTTGAAGTGCAAAGTTTTCTTATTATCTCTTGAAATTTTTTCCCATTCCTTTCCTTTTCTTTTACCGACATTCTCATCTCCTCTCGTCTTGTCTCATCTCCTTGCTGTTGATGGAAGCACGCAATAGAGGTAAATTGTTATATAAAGCCCTCAGTTGAGGCCGAATTCAAGGAACTCAAGGGAGCTTGACAAAAAAAAAAAAAAAAGAACTCTATGGAGCTTTATGTATCAAAACTTGTTGAGAACAAGTTTAGAAAATAAATTGCTGTAAACAAGAACATAACAAAACTAAAAATGAATGATTTTACTGAATATCATCAATGGCTATTTATAGGAACTAATAAAATGCTAAAATGCAGGCCAGACGAACAGAAACGTGCAACAAGAAAGAGTCAAAACAAAAACTTAAAGAATCAGCAATTATCCTAGTAATACTAGGAGGCCAAAATACCCTTCAATCATTTCCTTAAACTTACTGCAATTTGCAGTCAGTTTATATCATAAACTTCTCAAACACCCAATAGCTCCCTTAACTTCAGAAAATCATCGAACTTTAGCGGTTTGGTTCCACAATAAACCAATGCAATATTGCCTTCCTTAGTAAGATTTCTCAAGAAATGGTATCTTACATCGATATGCTTGTTGCGGCTGTGCATCATCGAATTTTTAGATAGGTTGATAGTTGAGTTGTTGTCACATCTCACATATGTGCAGCCTCCATCAGAATGCCCCAATTCCTTCAAAATCCTTTTCATCCAAATGGCTTGACATGCACACACTACAGCTACCACGAATTCTGCCTTTGTGGTAGATAGAGTCACTATTGGCTGCTTCTTTGAACTCCAAGAAACTACACCTGAGCTTAGCATAAATACATACCTACTCGTACTCTTACTATCCTCCAAGTCCCCGATGTAATCGCTATCTATGAGTGCAAGCAAATCACCACTTCCTCCTTTCTTGTAATGAATTCCAAAATTCACAGTACCTCTTAAATATAGAAGTGCCATTTTTGCCTCTTGAAAATGAAGCTCTGTAGGTTTTGCCATGTACCTACTTATGAGGCAGGTGACAAATATCATATCCGATCTTGTGGCTATGAGATACATCAAGCTTCCTACCAATTGTTTGTGGCGTGTCTCATCAACAGTAATGCCATCTTTATCTTTGTTGATTTTGCAACCTGGAACTATTGGACTATTAACTGAATTACTCTCCAACATACCAAACTCTTCAAAACTTCAAGTGCATATTTTCTTTGGCATATGTAGATACCATCTGACTCCTGCAACACTTCGATACCAAGAAAGAATCTCATCTTCCCCAAGTCCAACATGCCAAACTCTCTCATCATAGAACTTTTGGATTCAAACATCATGATTTTGTCATCACCAGTAAAGATTAAATCGTCAACATAAACACTTACAATGATGATTTTTCCTTCCCTGCTTCGCTTAGTGAACAATGTCTACTCACTGTCACACCTTTGGAAACCTTCACTGATGAAGTGTGCTTCGATTTGACTAAACCAAGCTCGTGGAGCTTGTTTTAATACATACAATGCTTTGTGTAATTTGTAAACTAGATGATCGCTACCCTTTTTCTCATACCCTTTCGGTTGATCAACATAAACACCTTCACTTATCTCACCATGAAGAAAGGATGATTTGACATACAACTGGAGAATCTCCCAACCTTTATGTGCAGCTAAAGCAATAATCATCCTCACCGTATCCATCATTGCCACTAGTGCAAAGACTTTTGTGTAGTCTATGCCATACTTTTGTGAGTACCCTTTAACAACTAGTCATGCCTTGTGCTTATCAATCTTCCCATGTTCATTGTACGTTGTTTTGTAAACCCACTTCACTCCGATTTTTTTACTTCAGCCAGCAGCTAAGTGAGTGTCCATGTTTTGTTCTTCTCAATAGAGTTGATCTCACGGTCCATAGCGAGTCTCCAATTTTCATTCTTTACTGCTTCTTCAAAATGTAATGGATCAATTGACACAACAAATGCCATGTTTACTTCATCTTCTAATAAGCCTTCTCCACTAACATAATCGTGCATCCACACCGGAGGACGCCTTACTCTCTTTCCACCCTCACTTACCTCATTATTAGGATTAGGGGAACCATTTTCTTCTTCTCTACTTCCCTCATCACAACCAACCTCTTGTACTACCTCTTTATCATCATTGTTTGCACTCTCATCTTCACTTACCCTTTCTACACTTCATTATTTGCATCAGCCTCACCCCATTCTAAATCTAACAAAATCTACTCTTCATAACTCACACCCCAATCCCACTATTTTTCTTCTTCGAAAATGACATCTCTACTCACAACAACCCTTTTAGCTATAGGTTCAAACAATCTATACCCTTTAGACTCCTCACTAACACCCAAAATACACAAAGAAAACTCTTATTGTCAAGCTTACCTCTTCTTACATCTGGAACATGTACGTAAACTAGGCAACCAAATACTCGAAAGTTTTCTACTAAGGGTTTCATTCCACTCCAAGCTTCTTCTGGGCTGATATCTTTGACGACCAAAGTTAGACATCGGTTCAGAACATAAAAGGTCCAATTCACCACCTCTGGCTAGAATGTCTTTGGAATCTTCTTGTCGGAGAGCATTGATCGAACCGTGTTCATTACTATTCTATTCTTCCTTTCGGCCACGCCATTCTGTTGCGGTGTATATGCATTGGTTAATTGTCTCTTAATTCCACTCTTTTTCTAGAAATCGCTAAACTCATTCGATGTGAATTCACATCCCCTATCAGTCCGCAAGCACTTGACACATGACCCTATTTCTTTCTCAACCATCTTCTTGAAACACTTGAAGAAATCCAATGCTTCTGACTTCTATGCTAACAAATACACCCATGATCTTCGGGTAAAATCATCAATGAAACATAACGTGTACCTTTTTCCACTACTGGATGTGGGAGTGATATGTCCGCAAATGTCTGCATAAATGAGTTCTAACTTCTGACTTGCTCTCCACGTGGTCTTCTTGGGTATGGGGTCTCGATGTTGCTTTCCGCTGATATAATCTGTGCAATTTACATTTGAAGCTGGAAACTGAGGAAGTCCATGCACCATTTTCTTGTACTGCAAGGTTCTTAAGCCCTTGTAACTTAGATGTCCATACCGCCGATGCCAAAGGTGAGAAACATCTTAAAAGCTTGTGTGAAGCACCTTTCTAGCTGATCTTGTGAAGAGGCCTGAGTTTGTGCTAGCAATATAAACCTTCTGTTGGCTCTCATGATAGTTTGAATAATCAAGCCCTTATCTGGATGGTAGATCTTACATAGTCCTCTCTGAAACAAAACAACCAAGCCTCTCTCTTGAAGTTGCCCTATGCTCAAGAGATTGTTTTTAAGCTCTAGAGCATAGTATACTTCGGTGACAACATGGTTGACTCCATTTAGCAATAGCTTCACACTTCCTTTCCCAGTTACATTCATTCTACTATTGTTCCCCAATTTGACTGAATGCCGAAAGCTCTCATCTAGTTGAGTAAACATAACTCGATCCCCACACATGATTAGAGCACCCTAAATCAAGAAACCATGCATCTTCTCTTCTGGCCTCATGCAGCTTAACGTAAGACATTAAAAGCATTTCATCTTCCTCATTGAGTTCTGTATAGTTTGCTTCCTTGTCCCCAAGTGGGACACTCGTACTAGAAATGTCCAAGTTTGTAACAATTGTAACATTCAACTGTGGCCTTGTTGAAAGCTTGACGACCTCTTCCACGTCCTCTTCTTGTGTAAGCATTTCTTCCTCGGCCCCTTCCTCCAAATATTTCATTAGTTGTTACTTTTAACACTTGTTCAACACCACTGCTTCTATTGAATTTTTGCTCGTGCACAATTAGTGAACTTTGAAGTTCATCAATGGAGAGTATTTCTTTGTCCTTAAATTCTTCGATCGAACAAACTACATAGTTGAATTTGTCAGTGAGGGATCTAAGGATTTTCTCACAAATAGTAACGTCGGTTATAGTCTTTCCATATATTCTCATCTTATTGGCCACTGTCATTACTTTAGCAAAGTACTCAGTAATTGTTTTACCGACCTTCATTTCGAGTGTTTCAAAATCTCTTCTCAAGGCTTGAAGTGTAGATCACTTCATCCCAGCATTGCCTTCAAATTTCTTTTTCATTCATTCCCAGATCTTCTTTGAGGTGTCTTTTTCCAAGATCGTCTCCAAAATCGTTCTGTCGATCGCTTGGAAAAGGTAGTTCTTTACCTTGAGATCCTTCAATTTCAATTCATCTAGCCTCTTTGCTACGTCTCAGTCAATGGTGCTACTTTTGGCTCCGTGTAATCAGTCTCAATCGGACTCCAATACTCTTTACTCCTAAGTAAATTTTCCTTACTCCAAAGGAAATTTTCCATAAGCATGCTCTAATGATCGTAATGACCATCAAAACGTGGTATGAAAGCTACACAAAGTTTCCTTCGGTAGTCATCTCACTCGCTCTTTCTCTCTGTATTTGGAATCACTCGAAGAGCTCTCTCTTTCTCTCTGTGCTTGGAATCACTCAAAGCTGCGAATTTTCCACTTAGGCCCAATGGGGGCTCTGATACCAGAATGTTGAGAACAAGTTCAAAAAATAAATTGGTATAAACAAGAACACAACAAAACTGGAATGAATGACTTTATTGAATATCAGCAATGGCTATTATATAGCCTTACAAGAACTAACAGAATGCTAAAATGCAGGCCATGCGAACAAAAATGTGTAGCAAGAAAGAGTCAAAACAAAAATTTAAAGAATCAGCAATTATCCTAGTAATACTAGGAGACCAAAATACCCTTCAGAATTTACTCAAATATCAAAACATTAAGCAATTAAAAGTAATCAACAAAATCTAAGTTAATCATACCTAATCAAATTTAAATAGAACTCCACTGTTAGGCTTATAAGTATTATCTTTAATTAATTCCCAATCAAATAGTATTACATGAAGGTATGGCGGTGTTCTCCACTGTTAGTGCTCTATGTATTTATTAGCTAATAAATTATTTCTGTGATAATGCTTTATGTAATTTTTTTTTTTTTGCTTCAATTTAGTTTTCTAGTTGGTAGGATTATCATCATCCATGCAAATCAATCAATGTAATATAGTGGGCAAGTCTACTATCTGGAGTATTTATGGCTCCAGAGGATGGGGAGAATAAGAAGAAGAATGTCAATGAAAGAGAAGGAAAGAATGAGGAAAAAATTTCAAGAGAAAATGGGAAAACTTTGTACTTCATGTTCAGCATAAGGGAAGAGTTGGAAATTTTTCTAAAACCATAGTACCCTTCCATTTTGAAAATAAAATTCATTATAGACCTTCACTTAAAAGAGAAATTGGATGAAGTTCGACGGAATGATGTGTTACGCAATCAAATATATAATTAATGATGAAAATCCCAAAAAATAGAAGAGATGAATGTTTGTACAATAATATTAAAATGTAAGAATGTTTTGTGCTAACACCCATTAAACTATGCTCATTCTGATTGGTGTTAAAAATGAAGCAATGAAAATTCAAACTTCAAACTTAATGTAAATATACCTTTTTTTTTTTTTGCACGCATTGGATATAAATTAACCCGATGGGTACACAAATAATCCTCTATGTAAGGAATAAATAATAAATTGGATCAACATTTTCTCAAAAAATTCAAAGAAGATGACCTCTAAAATTCGTATTATAAACTACTAACACTTTCAAAAGTCTTCATAAGGCCACACCTTGATTAAATGTCGACTGTGATTTTTTATTGTGAAGTCGTAAAATTATGAAACTATATTGATTTAAGGGTTTGATTTCACTAGATGTGAGTTATGGGTGTTGGAGATATTACACCGATAAATGTGCACGTTATATTCAAATCAATACGTACCATGTTATACTCGTGAAATCGAAATAGAATTCGACTTACCGAAATCTGATTTGAGAAGATAAAATAGTGATTTACCGACTTCGAATATAATAATATGGATTCTTCACTTCTCAATATGAGTGAACGCACGTTGTTCTTCAATTCAAACCTTAGCATGAAATCAAAAGAATATTAGTTACTTTCCGAAATCAAAATACTAAATTAGAATGAAATCGGAAAAATAAAGAGGAGATGCAAGTGATGCGATCGGTCGAGGCAAGTGTTTGACACTTTGTCCTTAAGATGAATTTGCCCCGCATCGGTGCTAACGGTTTCTTGACAATCATCTCCCAAGATACAACGACCACGTCTAGCCATAGGAGCACTCCAAATGACTTAGACCAACGAACTCGAACGGAATTCTCTCTCTACCATAACCATGATTTTGATGCAAGAAAAATCACTTCTACAAAGTGTTTTATGCAAAACTAAAATAAAACATGAAATGGAATGATATGGAACTATCAATTGAATTTGTTCCTCTTCCTATTTTCCATATTTTCCATATAAAATTCAAACATGTGGGATCCCTTATATAGTAGTTGGAACATCCATACCAAGAGACACATCTCTTAGAATTTATATCTCTCCATAAAGAGACACAATTACATCTCTACATAAAGAGACAATTATTGAAAATAATACCACAAGTTATGATCTCTAAGAGTCATAATCCATATGAAAAGACACATCTTTTCATCTACATATTTTCTAGAATATTTCACAATATTCCATATAATTTTTCAATAATTCAATTTGGCTTAATTTCTCATTTACCAAATAATATATTTCCAACAATCCCCCACATGAATGAAAATTAATACAAATGACTATGCAGACACTAGTAGAGAGAGGGTGGAAAAACACTGCATCAGTGAAGGTAGCTTTTGGCCTTGAACCTCCCTTAGTGAAATACCATCGGACTTACTGGCTAATTGGTGAACGTGATGTCTTGAACCATTCATCCGTTAGTGTAAGCCAAGACAACAGTACTCACACAATGTCTTCCCTAAACCATTCATGGTTCTCACTGTTGTGTTCATTTTGGCCCTGAACAACTCTTGGATTTCATAAGTGCTTTAGAGAATTCAAGCCTTTGAACATTCTCATAGAAGCGGCCCCACTTCACACTTATATAGGTGACCTCCTATCAAAAGTATTCTGCCATACTCTACTTGACTGAATCAAGCTATAGGAATCATTAAAAGTGTATCTTAACCTTTCAATCATTCTGCAAAAAGCACTTTAATATCATAGGAATGAGTAGGAATAATTTCCTAAGTGCTTCATGGAATCTTCATAACTTAGTTTTCCCTTTGAACCAAGATCTTGGGATCTCCAGTCAACAAGGTAGGGTTACCATTACAAAGACTCTTACGTCTAGGCTTTAATCTCATTCCCCTCGATATGCAGTATTCTTGATCTCTCGGTAAATCTCTAAAGGTACCACGAGTTTACACCATTGAGATCGACTGCTTAATGGTATTATGTCTACGACTTATACGTCTAGACTTACCATTACATGTGACTTAGTATCTCATCAAATATAGCTAATCAACAATTGATTGATTTAATAGATACAACATGTCACCACCAAGAAATCCTCTCATGAAGTTACATGCTTCTAACTAGCTTTATCTAAAGCTTTATAAATTCCAAACAACAATGTTAGAGGATTTCTATCATACACTACACTAGTCAATCACTTTAGTGGATTCCAGAAACATGGGTATTCAATATCATTATTGAAATATTACAATGCATTTCAACTTTGTGAATATTCTTCAAATATTCCAATTGATCTTGCATATCCAAACAAACACCATAATTGGCTTTTATCCCATTTCATCCACTTTAGATTTAGTGTATATCATCCTTATAATTAATATAAGAATTTTCTATCATTTCCACCTTCATAGATACATTTCTATGATTATAAGGTATAGAAAATTGTAACTTTTAAAATAAGTTACCCCCACAATTCCTCAATTAGGAATGCATATGCAACTAGTAATGTTGCATCCACAAATCTAGAACTTTTCACATAAGTTCGCAAGTATTGATATTAACCCCCACATTTTTGGGTTGTACTTGAACTTAGAGTTCATCAACTCTTTCGTAGTTCAACTTTCACAAAGTGGTTCAATCCAACCATCTTTCATTTTGATCACACATAATTTTGATCAAGGTCATCTTATAGACCCACAATGCTTTTCAAGCATAAACCAACTCAATTGGTTCCACGATTGAAATCGAATTCAACAATGAAGAAGACTAAGCATCTTGATTCACAAGAATTGCAACTTCTCCCAACAAATATCACATTTGTGACATTTCACGAAATAGTATTATTTCATGTTAAATAATACTTATTCACCATGTTCAAATTTAATGAACGAATTATCCATTGGTTCGATAGTTGTGTTCTCAAAAGACACAACCCAACGAGAGGACACACCTCTTCGAATAAATTCCTATGAAGAGATACACCAATTGGAAATTAATCATACCAAATGTCATGATTTTTCATATGAAAAGACGTATCTTTCCATCTAAATCGATTCTAGAATATTTCATAATATTCTACGAATTTCAAGTAATTAAGTGACTTAAATCTCATTATCAAATAATTATTTCCACTTAATACAATTACAACAAATCACATTTTGTCATATTTGCATAAATCATCTCATTTAATTTCATCAAATTAATTGAGGTTATCATCATATTCCAATAAAATGAATTTATTCCATCTTAGTCAACACATGTTGTGACTAGGAATATCAATATCTTGAGGAAATTCACACACTTCCTCATTTAGAGATACCATCATTGATCCCAATCTCGATCAATTAAATTAACCAAGACCAAACGGTCAACCATTAATTTGGTATAAAAGATCAAAACGTATATTCATTATTTTATGTAATAAACATAAAACATCAACAATAATGTTTCCATGGCAGTTATAAAATGAACAGTCATCAAAATCATAAATTAGACAACTTTCCATACTCATCGAATACCAAGAGACTACCACCATCAACCAAAGTTAATACAATTTCCAATATGAAAACATGCATCCTCAAGTGAGCAAAAGTGCGAGTAATATATATTAAATATTCTCCAACCGAAAGAACATAGATTTCATCCATACATATAAACAATTGATCATCATCAATTTACTTATATAGTGCAAATAGGCACTTCAATAACCTCCAAGGTTAAGCACTTAAAACCAATACAACATGCAAATAATTTGTCAACCAAGTATATAATTACTAAAAGGTGGCTTATGAATTTCAACAATCCAAATAAATATTCATGGCAACCTTAGAATATAAAGTACAACATAACAAGGTTCATCTTAAGATTGTTGGAGATATTACACCGATAAATGTGCACGTTATATTCAAATCAATACGTACCATGTTATACTCGTGAAATCGAAATAGAATTCGACTTACCGAAATCTGATTTGAGAAGATAAAATAGTGATTTACCGACTTCAAATATAATAATATGGATTCTTCACTTCCCAATATGAGTGAACGCACGTTGTTCTTCAATTCAAACTTTGTCCTTAAGATGAATTTGCCCCGCATCGGTGCTAACGGTTTCTTGACAATCATCTCCCAAGATACAACGACCACGTCTAGCCATAGGAGCACTCCAAATGACTTAGACCAACGAACTCGAACGGAATTCTCTCTCTACCATAACCATGATTTTGATGCAAGAAAAATCACTTCTACAAAGTGTTTTATGCAAAACTAAAATAAAACATGAAATGTAATGATATGGAACTATCAATTGAATTTGTTCCTCTTCCTATTTTCCATATTTCCATATATCAAATTCAAACATGTGGGGATCCCTTATATAGTAGTTGGAACATCCATACCAAGAGACACATCTCTTAGAATTTATATCTCTCCATAAAGAGACACAATTACATCTCTCCATAAAGAGACACAATTACATCTCTACATAAAGAGACAATTATTGAAAATAATACCACAAGTTATGATCTCCAAGAGTCATAATCCATATGAAAAGACACATCTTTTCATCTACATATTTTCTAGAATATTTCACAATATTCCATATAATTTTTCAATAATTCAAAATTTGGCTTAATTTCTCATTCACCAAATAATATATTTCCAACAACAGCTTCATTTCTGTAATGAATTCAACATATGTAAAACGTTGGGGTGTGTTTGCACATGACAAATAGTGAGTAAGAGTTATTCGACTGTAAAGCTCATTCACCTCCAAGAATAGAACATTTGAATGAAGATAAAGCTTAAAATAAGCAATTTCATGCAGAAAATCTCAAGAATTGGAAAACAATGAAGTCCTCCAAAAGACTAAAAAGAACTTGAGTTGACAGCATCCTATGAAGCCAATGTCTTTATAGAAACAAACTTTGCCTATTCTCCTTTACAATTAGCAACTAATTCATAAATACGTCAATATATGAAAATGTTTGTTGTCACTGACATAAGAACCTTGGTATTAAATGAATGACTAAATGATTCGAGTAATGTACCTGGGCAAGAAAATGAAAATGTAGATGAATCACAAATATTTATTTTACATAATTGTATTTATATATAAGTAAACTTTTCAACTGTAGCTCAACTCGTGTCTGAGTGAATGCAACTACTAACCTGAGATTCGTAATTATTGCTGTAAGAGTCTTGAAGTTAAGATTGCTCTGGCAACCTTCCCTAAACCTTGCAAATCGATTCCCTAAACCTTGAAAATCGATGCTGGAAACCGCAAAAATTGATTCTCCTTTCAGTTCGAAATCGATTTGGGGATTGCGGTTTTCGAATTTGAGGTCCATGGGCAGAAATTTCGAATGTGGAGTAGACGAGTAGTTGATTTTTTGATTGGATTGTATTTGGCTGGTAGGGCTACCATTTTCAGGAGAACGAGTTAATTTGCTCAGTGTAAGGACCTGTTTGGGAGATTTTTCGCCCACTTGTCTTGTAGGTTACCATTTTTAACAGCTCAGTATTCCATCTTCCACGTCAGGGTGTTCATGGATGGAATCCATTAAGTGGCCATTTAGGTAAAACGGAGATAAGTTCAATGAGTATTTGGAAGCATTGTAAAGTTTAATGTGTAGTCTGTAACAATGGGTAAAGTTCAATAGCCAATGAAACAATTAACTCCACAATCTCCCACTTGGCCACATTGAATCCCACCCCACACCACACCAAAAAAATTCAAAAATGTCGACCATCTACCTCCATCAGCCACCGGCACCATGCCATCCAATAAAACTAGAAAATCAACATCATCCCCAACAAAATCAAAAAATAAATAAACAAATCAAATATCTTCAACTTGAATCGAACCGCAATCTTGATCCTAATGATTTCGATGAGTTCGGCTTCGGATTGGGAGGTGGTGGTGTGATGTTCCATTATCGAGTTTGAAGTTGAAATTCCATGTAGAGCTCCTAGCGCCAAGTTTGTCCAAATGAATCGAAATCGCAGCTTTTTCCCAAATGAATTTCTTTTTTCTAATTTTAAACTATCTTGCTTTTGAAAAAAAAAAAAAAATATTTTAAACTATCTATTTTACTAGCTCAATCTCAAATGCTAAATTAGCTTCATTAACCAATTACCAACCCAAAAAGACAAGAAGCAACCCAAAATTCATTGATTAAAGTGAAGAGTGAAAAGCAACCCCAGATCCCTTTTCGTTATTTCCATCTCTCCCACCCTTTAACCTATGAAGAACAGTCAAATAGAGAGGAGTAAAAAACTCTACCATCAATCTTTGTTACTTGCTCTGCAATAGTACAATCTACATCATAATATCGTCATTTTATTGGTACCAATTTAGCACTTGTTAATTGCTATTTTGTGGTTTTTCCAGTTCTAGGAGGTAAGTTTTTGTTTGAAGATAACTAATGAGTGATTATATTTAATTTCCCTTTGAGCTTTGCCTTTTGAATGAGTCATGGGATCTATGATAGGACAAATATACAGTTATGACTCTTATTTAACATTATTTTATTTCTTATTCCTAATGTTTCTACATTTTCGTTTGATTGTCGGTACACATGTTTGATATCTATTGAATAAGATTTGCTAGAACATATTAATTACAAAAGTTTAATTATTGAGTTTGCTTCTAGAAATGCGAGAAGAAATACTTTTATATTATTTGTTGCAAGGTTTACACTTGGTATTTGCTACTTTTGATATCAAGGTTTGCTCATATAGAATTTCACGAAGAATTTACTAGCTTGGATGGTTCTTTGTCGATACCATGAATTTTGATGAAATTCGAAAGGTGAATTTTAGTTTTGAACCTTACTTAGTGTACAGAAAAAAAAAACATATAGACATCCTACAGAATATACATAATAGGTGGGGCCCATTTTTTGACAATATTTAATTCACATGGGGCCCACCCCCATGTGAGCATTTGTAATTTTTTTGTATAAAATTCTTCTGTACAAACATAATTTTCCTTTGAGTTTTACTCAATACTTTCTTATTTACAACATGTAAAAAAAGTTAATATTTAAATATCATATTTTTACAGTGAAATAATATTATTGGAATATGTTTTTTTAATTAAATGAAAGGGGTAGTAGGCAACATTTTAGAATGTCACACATAGCAGCTAAAATATAGACCGTCCTTGATTCGAGTATTGGATTTTTCAAAAAGATTGCAAAATATTTTGTCAATCATAACTTAACCTTATTTTAATTGTAAAATTTTTAAAATGTATTTGAATGGCAAGTCAACAGCCTAAAACTGTTGGGGGCACATAAATGCCACCAAGCTCAGCCCACGCAAGCAGGTCCGCTGCATTAATTGCCATTTAAACCCAACTTCCCAAGGGTAGCTGAACCGACGAGCGACGAGCGACTTGACTTTTGCCACCCCTAGTTTTTAACCACCAAATGAGTCAAACTCAATTGCCTTTTGACAAGATGACAAGAATTCGCTTCATTATTTCTTCTAGTTTGTCTCAAACAAGGTCATTATTGTCAAATGAGGAAATTGTAAATAAATATCCACTTTTATATAATCATTTGTGAAAATGTCCAAAATTTCTTGACTAAAATGTTATAATTAACAATTTTAAATTCCACAATGAAGACAAAATTATTTATATAATTCAAAATTGTATTGATCAATAATAATTTAACACATAATCTATACTATATATTTTAAAAAGTACCATGTCAATCATGCATTGAATGTCCACTTCTCCCTATAAGTGGGTAAATAAAATATTTATGAAATGTCGAGAAATACACTTAAAATGTCAAGAACATTATGAAATGTAGAAAACTTTTATGTTCATAACGAAATCTCGTTTTAAACAAATAAAGTGTTAAGTGTCAAGATAAATATAATTTAAATGTCGAAAACATTTTTTAAAATATCGAGAACGTCATGAAATATCAAGAATAACAACTATTAAACACAACTTATCAACAAAAACAAGATTTTAAAAAAACTACCTTCTACCAAGAATTGTGAAAAGTTAAATCAACTGCAAATTTGGATGAGATTAAATTTTTCGAAATGAAATTATATGATTTTCTTACTAATTCAAAGCATATAATTACTTTTCGTTGTTAATGACTTTTCATTCCATCTTCATTTTTTCCCAAATTTTTTTTTATCAATATAGAAAATAAAAGCAAATCACCTAACATTAATGTATTTTCTTATGAAAGCTGTTTGTGCTTCTTGGAATTTGTGGCAATTTGAAAAAAAAAAAAATTACTTCATTTTTCATTGAGAATATAATGGACAATTTGATATCAAATTTGCTTAATTTTGTAAGGATTATCAAAATTAGATACTTTTCAGATAAAAAAATATGAAATTGGGCATTTTTGTAAATTTCCCTCGTCAAATTAAATGCACTTGAAATTTCATCTCACTTGCGAAAGGTTCAAACAATACACACGAGAATCACTCAACACGAGAATGGAGAGCTTGGAGCCATGGCAGGAATTGGAAAACAAGGTCGTGATGGTGACTGGCGCGTCGTCGGGACTGGGTCGGGAGTTCTGTTTGGACTTAGCCAAAGCCGGCTGCAAAATTATAGCCGCCGCCAGGCGAATCGACCGCCTGAAATCACTCTGTGATGAGATCAATAATGGTATTGCTTCCTCCAGATCAAATGATCCGAGCCGCGATAAAGCCAGAGCTGTGGCCGTGGAACTGGACGTGAGCGCCAGTGGACCAACCATTGAGGCTTCGGTGCAAAAGGCTTGGGATTCGTTCGGACGAATCGATGCTTTGGTCAACAATGCCGGTATTAGAGGTAAAACCAACTACTATCCCCAAAAAAATTTAAAAAGTTGATTCAACTTTTTGTAGGTTTCTGTGCGATTACTAGCTTGATTCTATTTTGCAAACTTTGAATTGTTTTGAATATATGCTGTACTTTTCTCCGTGAATTACATATTTTAATGCTTAATTTATATGGAAAATTCAACGGTGTATAGAATTATCTATTAATGGACGGTGAATTACATAGTATTTTTTTTTTCTTATCTCTCTCTCTCTCTCTGAGTAAATATAAATGATTGAGTCTGTTAGAATTTGACAGAATCTCTCTCTCTCTCTCTCTCTCTCTCTCTCTCTCTCTCTATGAGTAAATATAAATGATTGAGTCTGTTAGAATTTGACAGAATATATTTTGTGAATGAAAGAATATTTTTTCATTTGCTTTGAATGGACATGTTACAACTCTTTTATAATACAAGGAATGGTGTATAATTAGAGGTGGCAATCGAGCCGAGTAGCTCGTCGGCTCGTACTGTAGCGATCCACGAGCCGCTCGGGCTCGTCAAAAAACGAGCCCGAGCACGAGCACGAGCCGAGCAGGCTGGCTCGTTTTAGACGAGCGGCTCGTCCAATTTTTTTTTTAATTAATAGCCTTACAAGGACAGTTACAAAAAAAAAACCAAATCTCACGAGCCGAGCCGCTCTGCTCGTGATAGACGAGCTCGTGGGCCGAGCCGAGCTCGCCCAAGAGCAACGAGCCGAGCAAAAAGCTCGGCTCGTTGCCACCTCTATGTATAATAGGTAGGTATCTAATCTAGGAATGAAATGTTGAATTTATTAATTTGTCACGTGTACACATGTAATTAATTGTGCATGAGTCTATCATAAAGTTGAGCACAATTAAAGTGATTTAATAAAGGTTTTAAATTGGGGAAGAATTTAAAAGTCAGGTGTTAACTTGGACACAATTCATTTTTCAGGTGTCAAGTTTCAAAATGCAAAATTCAGGTATTTATTTATTAATTAAAAATATTTTTATTAATTAATTATTAAATAATATAATTAACTCACCCCACCTCCACCACCATCTACCGTTTCGGGGACTATTCCGGTGACCGTTCTGGCGACTGCTCCGAGAATTATTCCGGCGGTCACAGTTCAAAAAATTTATTGGTCACAGGTCACATATTTCAAAATTAGTTGGTCACATATCAAAATTTATTGGTCACAGGTTACATATTTCAAAATTAGTTGGTCACATATCAACATTTATATGTCACACAGTCACAGATTTCCAAATTAATTGGTTACAGATTTTCACTTATAGGTCACACAGTCACAGATTTTCAAATTAATTGGTCACAGATTTTTTCACGGTCACATATTATATAATTTTTAGATCACAGATAACAAAATGATTGGTTACATATTATAGAATTTGAAGGTCACAGAAAACCAAATCACCAGATCCTCCACCGCACCACCGTCGACTGCCACCACCATTGTCAACCCACCACACACCACATCAAGTAAATACCACCGCATACCGACAGTGCCACCACCACCGCACACTCACCATGACATCGATCTGAAAAAAGTTCCCACCTCCTAGATCCAATCTACGAACAATAACCTCCACCACCAACCACTCACATATTAACTATTTAATGGTTCACCACCAGCTCACCGTTGTCGTCGTTGCCACCACCATTAACAACTGTACCCAACACCAACAGACCATCCACCAACCAACACCAGATCCACAGACCATCCACCAACACACACACCAACGCACCACAACCGACCAACACACCACACCACAGCCACAGCCGACCCACCATTGCCACAGCAGCGCCGAATCGCAGCAGCAGCTGATGCGCTGTTGCTGGGAATCGCAGCAGTGATATGCGAATCCCTGCTGCGATTCACAGCAGCAGCGCCTCGCGGCGCTGCTGCTACTGCTACTGCTGCTGTGAATCACAGCAGGGATTCGCATCGTTGTTGTGATTTACAGCAGCGTCGAGGCGCTGCTAAGGAGGGAGAAGGGGTGTGGAGGTGGCGGCAGCGGCCGGGAGAGAAGGGAAGAGAAATGGTGGGGGAGAGAGAGAGTTGAGAGATGGATTAGGGTTTGGATAGATTTAGGTTTCATATTTAAAATAAAATACCTGATTTTTGAATAATTAAATTTTCAACTTGATTTTTGAATTGGTTTAAATTATACACCTGATTTTTTTATAATTTCCCTTTAAATTGTTGGGCTTATGCCATTTATATAAAGTGTGAGCCGAATTATGTGTAGAGACCTGATCCATTAAGGTTGTATTTGACGATGTATCAAATACATATGGAAACTATAAATAGGATTATTGTCCCAAATTCATATGGAATTTTCTTATTTTTTGTGTCATCCCATCAACACAAGAATTAATAGAGAAAGCATATTGAAGATGAAGATTAAGCCCCTGTTTGGTACACATTAAAATTTTCATTTTCATTCTTCTACTCATTTTCAAACATACATTCTTTAATAAAATAATATTTTCCATCACATCAATAACTTTTCCTTATTTTTCAACCACATATTTTCCATCAATCTACTATTTCAAAATGCGTTCTTTCAAAATAATGTGACTCAAACACACCCTAAGAAACCCATAATCAAGTATCTAGATTACAATCAACAATAAAAAACAAGGATTGAAGCAATTAAATTGACGAACAAGACAATCAAGATTATGGAACAAGAAGCAAAAATCAAGATCAAGAACTCAAGAACCAAAAGATGCAATAATTAAGATTCAAGATTCGGAATCAAGATCCAGTTATAAGAAATTATTCTCAAAGAATTAATGTATGTTCCGTACTATTAATTTTCTTGATGATTTGATATGGATGATCGTGGCAATAAAGTAAATAGGTTTTCTAGTTTTATAAAGTTTAAAGTTTCATAAAAAATCAACAAATGGTATCAGAGTCAACTCCATGCTAAACAATTGAGATTAAAGAAAGAATTTTAGGGTTAAAATTCATGTTTTGGATTTTTTAATTTTGGAATGTGAATTTTATCCCTAAATTTTAAATTTTGGATTTTGGGAAAGTCTTAACTAAAATGGATTTTTAAATTAAGTTTCTGGGCATTATGGCGTTGAATTGCCCTTTTTATTATTATTTTTTTGTGTGAAAACAAAGAAAGAAAAAAATTAAAAGACTAAGGTGGCAATCTGATGCAGACATCACGAGGCTTTCCGAGATTTATTTTATTGTCGTTAGGGTTTACTTTATTAATTATTGGACTTTGTCGTTTACTTCCTAATTTGCCCCATTACAGGATGAATCCTACTGAACACGCTGAACTCAAGAGGCAAGTGGATGAACTCCTTCACAAATGATTCATTCGTGAGAGTTTAAGTCCTTGTGCTGTTCCGGCGCTGTTGACGCCTAAAAAGGATGGCTCTTGGAGGATGTGCGTTGATAGTCGTGCCATCAATAGGATCACGATAAAGTATCGCTTTCCTATTCCTAAGCTTGACGACATGTTGGATATGATGGTTGGTGCTACAATATTCTCCAAAATTGATTTGAAGAGTGGATATCACCAGATTAGGATCCGCCCAGGTGATGAGTGGAAGACCGCTTTAAAACAAAAGATGGTCTTTATGAGTGGTTAGTTATGCCTTTCGGCCTAACTAACGCTCCGAGCACTTTTATGCGAGCAATGACACAAACTCTTCGTCCTTTCATGGGTAAGTTCCTTGTTGTCTACTTTGACGACATTCTCGTCTATAGTATGACGAAGGAACAACATCGAGATCATCTCAAGCAAGTTTGTTCTGCCCTTCGGGCAACAAAATTGTATGCTAATGTTAAGAAATGTTCGCTCTTCACCGATAGCGTCGTCTTCCTAGGCTTCATTGTATCATCTACGGGAGTATCTGCCGATTCTGCTAAAATTCAGGCGATTGTTGATTGGCCTGAGCCTAAGACTGTACATGATGTCAGGAGTTTTCATGGCCTAGCTACCTTTTACCGTCGCTTCATCAAGGGGTTTAGCACAATCATGGCTCCAATTACGGAGTGTCTGAAGAAAGGAGAGTTTCGTTGGACTCATGAAGCGACTAAGGCCTTTAAACTAGTTAAGAAGCGAATGACGGAAGCTCCTGTCATGCGCCTTCCTGACTTCGCCAAAGTTTTTGAAGCTGAGTGTAATGCCTCGGGGGTCGGCATCGGGGGGGTTCTTAGTCAGGAGCGCCACCCTGTCGCTTATTTCAGTGAGAAGTTAAATGACGCCAGACAACGGTACTCGACTTATGATAAGGAGTTGTACGCAGTTGTGCAGGCTTTGCGATATTAGCGTCATTATTTGCTACCCCAAGAATTTGTTCTTTATTCAGATCATGAGGCCCTTCGTCATCTCACCACCCAGAAGAGGTTGAACTCTAGACACGGTCGCTGGTTGAGTATTTACAGGCCTATTCGTTTGTTTTGAAACATAAGAAAGGGGTTGAGAACCAGGCGGCCGATGCCTTAAGTCGTCGTATCTCCCTTCTGTCGGTCATGAACATTAAAGTCATAGGTTTTGAACGGCTTAAGGAAGAGTACGAAACTTGTCCTGACTTTAAAGATATCTTTCTTGATTTGCAAAAGGGACAGCCGAATATTGTGGATGGTTTTCGCCTTGAGGAAGGTTATCTTTTTCGAGCTAATAAATTGTGTATCCCACGAACCTCAGTGTGAGACTTCATAGTTTGGGAAATTCATGCGGGAGGCTTAGCCGGTCACTTTGGGCGAGATAAGACCATAGAGGAGATTGAACGTCAATTCTATTGGCCTAGCTTGAAGAAAGATGTGGCTAAGATAGTTAGCACTTGTAACACCTGTCAGTTGGCCAAACAAAAGAAGCAAAACACTGGCCTCTACACGCCTCTTCCCATTCCAGATTGCCCTTGGCAAGATGTGAGCATGGATTTTGTGGTAGGGCTTCCACGTACCCCGAAGAAACATGACTCTATTTTTGTGGTAGTGGATCGTTTTTCCAAAATGGCTCATTTTATCCCTTGTAGTAAAACTTCAGATGCGTCCAGGGTTGCTACTTTGTACTTTAATGAGATTGTTAAATTGTATGGTCTCCCAAAAACTATTGTGTCTGATAGGGATGTTAGGTTCACTAGTCACTTTTGGAGAACGTTGTGGCACAAAATGGGTACAAAGTTGAAATTTTCTACTGCTTATCACCCGCAGACTGACGGTCAAACGGAAGTGGTTAACCGTAGTCTCGGTAATTTATTAAGATGTCTGGTCCGAGAAAATCTTAGAAATTGGGATTTAATTCTTTTTACAACCCAAATCGCTTATAACAGCTCCATGAATCGATTGTTAGGTATGAGTCCATTTGAAGTTGTTCATGGTTTTAAGCCTAGGAAGCCTTTAGATCTCATTCCGATGTCCCCACATGCTAGAGTGTCTATGTCAGCTGAAGCATTTGCACAACATCTTCATGATTTGCATATTGAGATCAATAAACAACTTGAAGCTAGTAACGCATCATATAAACTTAGAGCTGATTTACATAAAAGACATGTTGATTTTAATATTGGAGATTATGTCATGATCCGAATTCGACCAGAGCGGCGTCTACATGGAACCGCCTCTAAATTGCAAGCTCGTAGTGCTGGTCCTTTTAAAATTTTAAAGCAAGTTGGCCCAAATGCTTATGTTCTTGATCTTCCGCCACATCTTGACTACCACCATACTTTTAATGTCGAAGATTTAGTTGCTTATAAAGGTCATTTCAATCCATCCGATGATCCTTTCTTACCTCCTTCTGTGGATGTGGACCCGGACTTTCTTGCTACTTCTAATCCCATTCCACACTTCCCAACACACAAAGATAAAATTGATGCTATTTTAGATAAAAAGGTGGTGTTGACTAAAGATGGGGATGTTCAGCGTTTCCTTGTTCGTTGGGTTGATCGGCCCGAATCTGATTGCACTTGGATCACTAAAGAGACACTACAGCAGCTTGACCCGGACTTATTGGAGCTCTATTGGAGTCAGCAGGATATTCCTTTGCCTAGTTCTTCTACCATGCATCCAAGAGACATTGGTGGCGACACCAGATTCAGACCACCGCTGACACGTTTTTATGGACGCCGGAGGAAGCTCGCCCAACCTCTGAGTTTATGGTTGGGCGATTGATTGCAGCCGTGCTCTACCTCTTCACTCGACGGGGTCGAGTTCTCTTCCACCCCGGGAGAGTTGATGCGGACATCACGAGGCTTTCCGAGATTTATTTTATTGTCGTTAGGGTTTACTTTATTAATTATTGGACATTGTCATTTACTTTCTATTTTATTATTATTATTGAGCTTGTATTAGTGGGACAGCCCAAACTCATTAGGTTTTCGCTATTTAAACAGTTTTACAGTACAATTTACACAGTTGAATGATTGATTAAAATTGATTTAGACATTGTCACGTTTTCTCCCCTCCCCTTCTTTCTCTTAGCTTCTTCCTCTTCCCTCCCCTATTTCTCTTGAACTATAATTCTTTGTGGTTCTACATTTCAAATCTTGGAACTAAAATTAATTTTGGATTTCTAATTTTCTAAAATAGATTAATTGAAGCAATATGTTACCATAGTAACCTCTTTTGCCTAAATTAATTTATTTAGAATATTAGGAAGGTTGTGTGTGTAATTCTTGCGGGTATTGATCGGCCCAAAAGGAGGTTAATATTTGACCGAATTATTTATACACCTGTGATGATAAATATGTGACAATTGCAAAGTTTTCTATTATGTGAACATTAAGTCGATCCAAAGATAGACTTGATGTTTGATCGGATTTATTGTCTATTTGATTACTACACTAAGAGTGCCACTTACAAGTTGGTATTTCTGTTTAAAGACTAAATATCAATGTTGAGCTCGGTCTCTTGTGATGAGGTTCACCATTATTTGAAATTATTGATTCTCCAATAAGATTCCTCGTGAACATGTTATTTAGTTTAAGTTCTTTATTCGGTTAATCTATCTACTTCTACAATATCTATCATAATTAATTAATTCATGTGCTTAAACCAAAGTTTAAGAGTTAGAAAGAGAACATTTATATCATTCTTGACGGCATCAATCTACACATTGCATTAAGGACTGAATAACCCACTAATCTTACGGATAAAAAGTTCCGCTAATAAAAAGGGACTCAGATAAGTGGAATCGTTTAAAGCGCATGAGTCTTATGACCATGAAGCGTGGAATTTCAGTAACATTCAGGGATGTTATATCTGATAATGTAACTACTACCAAGGAGTTTCTTAATAAAATTGAAAAAACGCTTTGCAAAAGGCAATAAGGCCGAAACTAGCACGCTTTTAGCAAACTTAGTTTCACTAAAATATAATGGTAAAGAAAACATAAGGGAATACATCATGGAGATGTCTTTTCTTGCTTCAAAACTAAAAGTATTAAAACTTGAATTGTCTGATGACTTGCTTATGCATAGGGATGGCAACAGGGCGGGTCAGGACAACTTCCCCTGCCCAGCCGGGCAATTTCCCGCCTCGTGCTCGCCCCGTTACCTGTATAAGGCAAGGCGGGGCCGTGACCTTGCCTCGTTAACTACCCAATTTAATTTTTTTTATTTAAGTTTTTGATAATTCATTTTATTGCTCATATTCATTAGAGTGAGACAATAATATATTTTTTAATTATTTATTTATTTTTAAAAGTTAAATTATTCAAATATATTTGATAAACTAAGACTTTCATTGTTTGTCATATTTTTTAGATAATCTTAGTTGCTATTTCTATTAGAACTAATAAAATTTCGTGAAATTTTATATTTAAAGTATTGAATTCTAAAAAAAATTAAACGGGGCGAGGCACCCGCACCTGACTCGAATACTCGATTAAGTGGGTAATCCCAACCCTGTTCAGGGCGGGGCTCGCTGGTTTGTCGGATTTTTTTGCTATCCCTACTCGTGTATTTAGTTTTGACTTCTATTCTTGCACAATTCGACTAATTTAAGGTCAACTACAACTGTAAAAAAGGAAAGTGGACTC
The DNA here is from genome assembly GCA_019097785.1 of Fraxinus excelsior. Lineage (NCBI taxonomy): Eukaryota > Viridiplantae > Streptophyta > Magnoliopsida > Lamiales > Oleaceae > Fraxinus > Fraxinus excelsior. The sequence goes on from CM032644.1 coordinate 16,956,551, forward strand.
TTAATGAGCTATTCCATATTGTGTGTAAGAAAAAGAAATGATAAAGCAAGATAACTTATATTACTCACTTGAAAAGTATCTTTAAGGACAAGTTATAAAGAATTAGAAAGTTGCATCTGGTTCGGTTCAAAATAAATAGCGAAAGCTTGAAAAAGGATAAATATGGCTGTTACTTTTGTTAAAATTTGGGATACATAAAGAGAGACTGTACTAAATACCACGCTTGGCGTGTAAAGAAAAGTACACTTCTCACTTTGATTTGTTTTGAGGTTAATTTAGTTTTAATACCTAGATACACTTAGTGTATAAAATTCTGGTGCCACCGCTCACATAACTGTGTCTATGTGAGATTATCTGAACAACCAAAAGTCAATTGATGCATGAATCTCTATGTGGGGGCAATGGCAAATCAATTAAGCTTGAGGCTATAGAGACTTTTGGGTTATTATTAAAGACTGATTATGATTTGAAAGAGATATTTGTGGTACTGTCTTTTAAATGAAATTTGATTTCTATTTCTACATTGGACAAATTCGATTACTCTTGTTCAATTGAAAATATTCAGTTTTTTCTTTTTCTTAGTTCAAATATTATGGGTACCAGTTCTTTATCTGATTACAATAACCTGTATCTGTTTAATACGATTGCCTCTCATAAAGAAACCTTGCATGTGAATTCACATGGTATTAAACATAAATTAATCAATAAGACTTTAGCTTCGTATGGTACAAGCGATTAGGTAACATCTCTCAAAAGAGAATGGAAAATCTTGTATCGGAAGGAATTCTTGATTACCTTAATTTTCTAGACTTAAGTGTTTATATTAATTACATTAAGGGAAAACAAACAAATATAAGGAGATTATGTGTTAATAGGGTTTCAGACGTCTTAGAACTAATTCATATGGATATCTATGGCCTATTTACTTCGACTTCTTGGAATGGTCGACATTTTTTCTCACCATAGCTACCTATATCTAATCTATGAGAAATTGTTAACATTGGACATGTTTAAGGCATATAAAGTTGAGGTTGAAAAACAACTATGTAAAAGAATTTAACAAGTCCGATCTTATCATAGTGGTGAATACTATGACGAATATAACGGATAAGGAGAATAACGTCTATGGCATTTTGCTATGGCATTTTGCTAAATTCTTAGAGGAATGTGGAATTGTCCCACCGTATATCAGAATCTCTTTAGGTAGAAGCACTAAAGACTGCAGTTTAAATTCTCAACAAAGTTCTAAGTAAAATAATTGTTAGGGGGTTACATTTTTTTAAGATCCCACTATTAGGTCAATTTTTGAAATGAGAAATGTCCGATTTCTCGAGGATGTAGAGTTTGCCGGAGGGGAGATAATGTTATAAGGTTAAAGATTTTGTCTTGGAAGAATATATATATATCTTCTATTGTAATTGACAATGATTAAGATTAGAGACAAATTCTTTCTCCAGATCTTGTTCAAGAAGCAATTTCGGATCAAGACAATATTATGAAATCCCTTATACACAATCAAGAGATTGTTCCAGAAAAATAATTTCAACAACCTTAAGAACAAATGTCATTAAGAAAATCTATTATAAAAAGGAAAGAATTCTGGATGACTTTGTAGTCTTTCTCCAAGAAAAAAGGATGGCGTAAATTAATGGAAGAAGATCTGATCAATCAACTTTCATCAAGCCATGCAAATGAATAATTCTCAAGAGTGGATTAATGTCATGCATAAAGAGATAAAGTTCATGAGTAACAATGACGTTTGGGAACTCATCCCATTCCCTGAAGGTGCGAAGCCCATTGGTTGTAATTGAATATTTAAAACTAAGAGGGATTCGAAGGTTGATGTGGAGAGATATGAGCCTCGTCTGGTTGTAAATGGCTTTACTCAAAAGGAAGTCATTGACATTAAGGAGGCTTTTTTCTCCAGTTTCTTTGAAAGACTTTTTGAGGACTATTAAGACATTTGTGATATGTTTTGATCTTAAACTACGTCAGATAGTTTACAAATTAAAGAAATTCACCTATGAGTTTAAGCTGGTTTCCCGTAATGGTATCACAAATTTCATTAAATAATTTCATCATTTGGTTTTGAGATGAATTAAGTTGATGATTGTGTATATCACTATTTCAGTGGGAGTAAGCATATTTTTTTGATATTGTATGTTGATGACATACTACTTGTCTACAATGATACAAGTTTATTGCACGAAACTAAGAGATTTCTGTTATGAAATTTTGAAATGAAAAATCTTGCGACGCCTCTTTTGTATTAAGGATATAGATACATAGGGATTGTTCTCGGTGTATTTTTTATTATCACAAAAGAGTTATTTCGATAAGGTTTTTAAGAAATTTGGGATGCAGATATTTAAATTAGATGATACCCCTATTGTTAAGGGAGACATGTTTAGTCTCAAGTAATGTTCTAATGATAAATTTAAATAAAGAAAACTCCATGTGCTTTAGCAGTTGAAAATTTAATGTATACTTAGATTTGCACATATCTGGATATAGCATTCATTGTTAGAATGCTAGGCAGATATTTAATTAACTCTGGGATGAAAATTTGGAAAGCAGCCATTAGGTTATTCAGTATCTATAGAGAACTAAGGATTACATGATCACATTCAAGAGAATTAGACTAATTGTAGATCATTGGATATTCTGATTCTGATAATAAAATATGACTGTAAAATATTGTCACTAAACTATATATTTTGGATGGATTTACTTTAGTTATTTTGTGACAATATCAGTCTTATATTCCAACACGAGCTTGATGATGTCAAAGTTTATAGACATTAAGTTCATAATTGTCAAGTAAAGAATTCAGAGTTCCATAATTATGGATCCATTCATTAAATGGCTATCACCAAAGTCTTTCATGAGTATAATACTCACATGGGTGTTGCATATTTTGATGATATGCTAGTTTAGGAGTTTGTATTCGGATATTATCTGTTTTAGACACATTTTTTATCCATGGATATTCGGTCTATTTCAGAAATAAAGTATTCAGTTCAGTTCTACACATGATCTGTGTCATTTGATTGTGTTGATATATGTGACCATGAGGGTTTAGTTATGATATTTGTAATGAATACCGCTTTGATCCTATATTGATATAATCGATAGATGAGATTGTTCGGAGATGCTTTTGGTTATGATAGCAAAAGTTTTGACTTCATAAGGGTATACACATTTATTATGTAACATATGTGTTCCAAGTGGGAGATTGTTGAGTTCATTAATTTGTCACGTGGGCTTACATATGTAATTAATTGTGCATAATACTATCTTAAAGTTGAAC